>ML265119.1:0-11484 GCA_005239495.1 Nicotiana undulata | reverse complement strand
TCCCGTCCTATAAGTCTTGGAGGGTATTTAGAACTACTATTCCTACAAGGTGAGTACTAGGCTGAACCCCCTAAGTTTAAAGGGATAAAATTCTAAGCGACATTCATATCAAATAGGACTACATGTACGGGAACACATAAGGCAAATAAAGGCTCACAGATCCCTCCACAAGTAAGCATGTAAGTAGCACGTCTCAAGCACATCTAAAGTCTTAAAGACAGGATTTAAAACAGAGGTTTTGAGCTGGAAACAGTATGGTTTCAGCAGTTTTAGTAAAAGGATATGTTTTGAAAATCTATTAATTGCTGGGCAAACAGGAGTGAAAATAATTACACACATCAAGGTTCTCAGATCTCCAGAAGAGACTAATTAGCTTTACAGATCGTTTTAAACACAAACAGGACGTAAAACGATTGATTGAGTTTTAATAAGTATTAGGCCTAAGGTTTCCCTAGGCGGGCGTATACATTGCCTATTTTTGTTTTGAGGGTGAACATGAAGAATTTAGTTCTGATTTTAAAGATATGCGGGATAGTATACCTGCAGAAGCATTTTAAACCACTTAACCACATTTTAGCGAGATTTATCAAATGAGATACATGCTAACTAGGTGTTCAGCAAAATATAACTTGAAACAAACATGCTGAAGGTAAGATCCTAAGAACATGATATCTAATGCACACAAGGATACCTAAAGACATGGTTTCTTAATGTAATGCTTATGAAATGCAGTAGCCGTACATTATAGATATTTTATCACTTGTTGTGGTTATTAACTGTGAACATGGCTTATAGAATGACAGGAACATAATGGACATGCTGAAATAAAGAGACTACACATGATTTCTATTGCATGATATGCATGTCCTAAACAGGATACTATTGCACACATAAGGAGATAAATCCTATAGTCATACTTTTTACCCATTATTATACTAAACATGCATAGTCACCCCCATATTCACTATCCATACCCTAATATCTGTTTACAAGTTATTACAAACCAATAATAATGAATTACAGTAGCAAAAGGAAAATAAGAAGTTATTTCTATAGGGAGCCTTCAATAAGGCCCAATCTTCCAACCTCACGCCTTTCGCGTTTCACAGCCTTACATGGTCTGGGTGCGGAAAAGCTCCCTAAGAACCTCGTGGGTCCCTGGCCAATACCAGCACCCAGACATATTTCCCAAAGTTTGGAGGGAACTCAAGGATTCCCTAAGCAATCCTCACACTGAGGGAGTAGAGCCTAAGTTTTCTAGGAATAGTGTGAAGTGCTTGTAGTTTGAAAGAGTTGAGTTTGAAAGTAGTTTGAAGTAATAGTTTTGAAATATAACTTCAGAGGATAATGTAAGAATGTATGAAAATAGTTTGCAAAGGGAGAAGTAGTGTAACCACAATTCCGCATATAGAGAGTTTAAGAAAACAAACAAAAACAAGGATAGGGAGTTGGGGACAATTAATTCACATGCTAACAGTAGAATATAGTTACAAGTTATCAAATGATTATCACATAGTTATCATAAAGCATCACAGAGTCATATATTAGGTACAGAGTCAGAATCATATAGTCTTTAGGTGTCATGGGAAGGAAACACATGCCTGTAGCATGATAAGCTAAGTAAAGGATAAGAACAGACAAGAAACAGCAGTCATGTTGAGACAAGAAAAGGATGATCACATAGACAAACAGGCATGCTGACTCCATAGGGGTCAAACAGGGTTATAGTAGATCATACAAGGTAAAGCAGGAAGCATACTAGACTAGAGTGAAAGGGACAATAACAGAGACATGATAGTTGCATAGTTGACCATAGAACCATAAGTAGAAGCACAAAAGGGATAACCAGTATCTTAACATGAATTGAAACATATTATTTTGGGACACTATAGAATTAAATTAGGAACATACCAGTCAAGGGTATAGAACAGCAAAATGCAAAGAGGTAGAGCAGCAACAGTAGTATGCAGAACAGGATAGTAGTAGGACAGCAGTATGCAGGAATAAGAAAGCAGCAAGGATTACTCAGTTTTGGCTTTCAACCAACTGAGTAGTCAACAATTGATGTAAAGAGTAAGAAGAGATGTGTATGGGAAAACAGAAGTTTCAGAGCAATGTACTCAGTGTTTTTGTGTGTGTATCTCAGTGTATCAATGTATTCGTGTGTGTTATCAGTGTAATTGTTAGTCAAGAGTGTGTGTAGAGTGTGAATCTATGTGTAAAGAGAGAAGACAAGGTATATATAGTTTGAAAAACGATTAGTCACATAGGCAAAGAGTGCATAATTATGGAAATACAACCAATTAGTATCAATTAAATTACTGGACTCCTTCAATTAAGGAGTCAAGCTCAAACGGTGCAGCCAGGGCTAAATAAGGAAAGGAAATCAACTTATAAGACTGATTTTGTTTAATTAGGGACAAAGAAATCATATGGTGCATAATAAAATCCAAATACAGAATGCTTTTAAACAAGGAAAATGTAAATTGCACATAAATAAGGTAAAACTCAATTTAGTTTTGAAAATCAGTCACATAATCACGGGTGAGGTTGAAGGTCACAAAGAACCAATGCTGATTAAGGAAAACATCTTACCAATAAGGAGACAATTAAAAAAAATCGAAGCATAATTATAGGGGGTACACACAAAAGCATAGATTCAAAAGAATGTCATAGGTTTGGCATAGAATCAGTGAAGTATATTGGCAAATAATCAGACATGATAATCAACAAAATAGCATAAAATAAGAGAACTTTAAGCAAGGCATCACAGAACAGTAGAGGATTAAACCCCTCTTAGTAACGAGAATCGTATGAATGGCTTTTACAGGAACACAAGCACACATAATCAAATAGGCTAAAAGACTTAGGGCTTTTAGCATAATAACTCAGAGAGAAATGAGACATAAGAGAATCATTCAACATACAGTAGAAATTACTAAAATTAGAATTAAAACCCGTTTTTGAAAAAGGGGTTAAGAAACCCTAAATTTCGAAATCGTTTAAAGATGGGTTTTTCCAGAGAAAAAATATAGAAAAGCTTCATAACATTGTAGATATAAGACAGATCTTAAAAGAAGAACTAAAACACAGAGGGCTAGGGTTTCGTGGAACCCAGAGGCGAGGGAAAACCTCATAGATGGCACCGGTTTAGGCCGGAAAGACTGTAACACTTACTCAAACAGCTAGGGGAAGGCCGAAAAGTGGCATGAGGCCCAAGGGAGGTGAGTGAACAGCTCCAGGTTCATCTGAAGACCTCAAGGTATCACTGAGCCGGTGAGAGGCAAGTAGATGGCCAGGAGGTAATGGACAACCAGGTTTCCGGTGAGAATCCATCGGAGAAGACGAACAGAAACCATCGGAGAAGACGAAGTCAAGGAGACTTCTAGAGAGTCATAGAGAGAGATAGAGAGATAGAGAGAGGAACCATCTCGAAGGAAAATGAGACGGGAAGGGGGAGGGGTTAGGTTAGAGTTAAATTAGGTAAGTTATATCTGGACCGTTGATCAAATTTGATCAACGGTCAAGATCGAGTCACAGGTGGGCCGGGTATTTAGTTGAGTTTGGGCTGGGTAGGATTTGGGTTAATTAATCAGGTGGGTTGGGATTCAATTTAGGCTAGGTTTTAACTAAAAATGTGGCCAGCTGTTAAATACCCCTTTAAATAAGATAATTAATTAATAAAAATAATTGATAATTATGAAAAGATGAAATTAAGTTTAAATAATTAAAATCACAGTAATTAACTAATATTGAGTATAAAGATACATAAGTTTCGAATAAAAATGGTACGAAATGTCTAATTAGGCCATAATTGCATAAGTGTTATAATTGCAATTAAATGAGACCCAATTGGCCAATTTATAAATTAACGGGATTTTAATAGATAGAAAAAATTATTATAAATAACATACTGAGCTAGTAAATATTTTGAAATTATTTAGAGCATAATATTTGAATTATTTTAAATATGAGATATTAAATAAACAGGGAAATAATTTTAAAAAATAGGAAAAATACTCATTATTGCAAAGAGTGATTCTGAAAGCTTATATGCAAGTTTGTAAATAATTTGAGGAACAATTGGGTATCAACATGTTCGTGGAAGGATTCTCTACCCTCGCCTCCCCATTTACTAAGCTGACGCATAAAGAGGTCAAGTTCCAGTGGTCTGATGCTTGTGAAAGGAGTTTCCAGGAATTGAAATCAAGATTGACTTTGGAGCCAATGTTGACTTTGCCAGAGGGTACAAAGAGGTTTGTGGTGTATTGTTATGCTTCAAGGGTTGGTATGGGGTGTGTGCTAATACAATTCGGTAAGGTTATAGCTTATGCTTCGAGGCAGCTTAAGAATCACGAAAAGAAATATCTGGCACATGATTTGGAGCTTGCAGCAGTTGTCTTTGCATTGAAAATCTGGCGACACTATCTTTATGGGGTCCATGTGGACGTGTTCAAAGACCACAAGAGTCTCCAGTATCTGTTCAAATAGAAGGAGTTAAACTTAAGGCAGAGGAGATGGTTGGAATTGCTCAAAGATTATGATATGAATATCTTGTACCATCGAGGGAAAGCGAATGTGGTGGCAGACGCTCTTAGTCTGAAATCCATGGGTAGTTTGGCTCACTTAGAAGCAGGTCAGAGGCCTTTGGCTCGAGAGGTTTACTAGTTGGCCAGTCTGGGGGTTTGTCTTACGGCCTCAAACGAAGAAAATGTTGTGGTACATAACGGAGCTAAATCTTTGCTTGTGGCGGAGGTTAAGGAAGAGAAATTCAATCATCCAACAATGGCATGGCTAAGAGAGGAAATTCTTAGTCACAGTACCACAGCTTTTTCACTTAGCAAGGATGACAGTGTTTTGCGGTGCCAAGGGAGATTATGTATTACGAATGTGAATGACCTTCGGGAGAGGATCATGGCAGAGGCTCACAATTCTAGATATTCCGTACACCTAGGTTCTACAAAAATATATCATGATCTCAAGGAAGTTTATTTGTGGAATAGCATGAAGAGGGGTGTGGCGGACTTTGTGGCTAAGTGCCCGAACTGTCAGCAAGTGAAGGCCGAGCATCAGAGGCCCAGTGGGTTGGCGCAGCTTATAGAAATACCAATGTGGAAATGGGAGATGATCAATATAGATTTTGTGGTAGTGTTACCCCGCACTCCGAGCAAGTTCGGCTCAATTTGGGTAATAGTGGATCGGCTCACGAAGTCAACACATTTCTTGCCAGTCAAGTCCACCGATACTGCAGAACAGTATGCTCAGTTGTATATCAAAGAAATTGTCAGGATCCATGGCACTCCAGTTTCCATTATCTCGAATCGAGGGGCCCAATTCACAGCTAAATTTTGGAGGAAATTTCAGCAAGGTTTGGGAACGCAGGTAAATCTCAGCACAACCTTCCACCCGCAGATTGATGGACAAGAAGAACGAACTATCTAGACACTTGAGGACATGTTGCGAGCTTGTGTGCTTGATTTTAAAGGTAGCTGGGATGATCATTTGCCTCTTATAGAATTTGCTTACAACAATAGTTTCCACGCCAGTATTCAGATGGCCCCATTTGAGGCTTTGTACGGTAGGAGGTGTAGGTCTCCGATTGGGTGGTTCGAGGTTTGAGAGGCCGAACTATTGGGAACGGATCTTGTGCACCAAGCTATGGAGAAGGTTGGAATCATAATGGAACAGTTGAAAACTGCTCAGAGCCGTCAAAAATCCTATTTGGACGTTTGTCGCAGGGATTTTGAGTTCCAAGTAAATAATTGGGTATTCTTAAAGGTATCTCCCATGAAGGGGTCATGCGGTTTGGAAAGAAAGGAAAATTGAGCCCAAGGTATGTCAGGCCGTATAGGATCACTCAGAGGATAGGACAGGTGGCATATAGGCTGGAGTTGCCCCCTGAAATGTCATTGGTACACCCGGTGTTTCATGTGTCTATGTTAAAGAAAGTGATTGGAGACCCGTCTGCCATCGTGCCGGTTGAGACCGTTGAAGTTAATGAAGAGTTTTCGTATGAAGAAGTTCCGCTTGCTATTCTAGATAAGCAGGTTCGTAAGTTGAGAAAACAGGAAATTGCATCGATTAAAGTATTATGGCGGAATCAACAAGTCGAGGAAGCTACTTGGGAAGGTGAAAATTAAATGAAAAAGAAGTACCCCTATTTGTTTGAATAAGTCATGTAGTCGTTTATGAAGTTGATTATCTCTAAATTATTGCATTACATGTCATATTGTGTAGAGACACCCCACTCCCCTAATCCCCGTTCTCTTGTGAATCCTTAATTGGTGCTACATTTGTGTGTTATTGTGTTAACTAAATTATGTGGAATTTGTTGAAGTAACTGAATTATGTGGAATTTGTTGAAGTAACTGAATTTGTTGAATTGTGTTTCGGGGGCTCTCTGACAGGTGGATAGGTCTAATTACAAAGGAAACTCTGATGAAATTGTTAGGAAAAATCGGAGTTAGTGAAAATTTGGGGGTTGGCATATAGTGTTTTCAAACCCAAGTAATACCCCGATCCTCATTCGAGGACGAATGATTTTAATTGGCGGAGAATGTAAAGATCCGTAGAATTTTTGACTAAAAACGATGCCCGGACAGATCCCCATGTTGATATAACGATAGAAATTCTTAAATCAGACCTTTTTGGAGTGAAAAGTACCCCAGGACTTAGAGGATAGAATTTTTCAAGTTTGCGCGAATCTGCGGTCAATTATGCGATCGCATATCAAGTATGCGAACCGCACAGTGGTCCCATAGTTGGACAAATTGCTGTCCATTTTGAGGACAGCTATGCGGCCCAAAATGCGATCGCATATCATGTATGTGGGCCGCATAGTTGTCGCATAATTACACCTGAGTTCTTGCGGAGGGAGTTATGCGGCGCACTATGCGATCGCATAACAGGTATGCGGACCGCATAGTTGCCGCATACCTGGGCAGTTCCTTTTTCTTGTTGGCCCAGCAGGAGGCCAATAATGCGGCAGGTTTGCGAACCGCATAACCGGAATGCGATTGCATTTCGGATCGCAAACCTGCATCGGGGCTTCTAATTTCTGATTTTTAAAACCCGACCCCCAGCCTAATATAACACCCATCCCTCATAATTTTAACTATTTTCTGATAAAATAGAGAGAGGAGAGAGTGGGTTCTAGTGAGAGAGAGTCCCAACTTCATCAATTTGATCCACCATCACTGCTCAGGCCTGAATTGATCGAGTAGGGCACCATTTCTTCACTACAAGAGGTAAGCTTCTACCCCATCAACCTTAATTTCCATATTTATTAAAATAAAACATGCTTAGTTAAGTTCATGAAGATGGGGGTAGGAATCTTGCATGCATATAACCAACTAGTCGTAATCTAGTAAAGGGAAATGGGTTAGAGTAATCTCTCACAAAAAAGAGGCCATTTAATCTAAAGGAACACCTAGTGTTTGATAAAACGCTCAAGTGAGTTCAAGACATGATCATTATTCCTAATTTTAAGTTCAATTGTGCCACATTGTGAACTAGATTGAAGATGCTAGAAGGTCCGGTGAATTGTGGTAGAAATCTAAGGAAAAATCCCAAATCCAGGTATGTATGGCTAACTCTAATCTTCATAGGATAAACCTATTGGTGTTCACTTTTCGGGTATGATTCTCTTGTTTGAATCTCTATGGAATTTATGTGTCTTATGTGTCAAGTTGAGGAATTCTTGCTTCTATGTTGTTCCATGTTACTACCATGTTGTTATGCTAATTGAAAGTATGAATTGTGACCATTATGCTCCTTCCTTTACTATGTGTGTGAATCCTCTTATGTGATGGATGTGGTAGATGTAAACCAAAAGATTGAATTGATATAAAATGTGAATCAAAAGATTGAATCGATATGAAATATGAATTAACGGATTGAAATGATATGAAATATGAATCACAAGAGTGAAATGATATGAGATGTGAATCAAGAGATGGAAAATGATAAAAGTGAACTAAAAGATCAAAGAAATGATGGGTGATGTCCTAAGGTGGGATGGCCTAGCCGATTGGGCCGGGATCGTACTCCGTGCCGTACACATGGAGACATTCGGATTGAGATATGATATTGATTATTGCCTCACTGTTTCAGTTGAGATGATCCAGCCGGTGAGATACCGGACTCCGTGTGAAAATGCCACGGTGATGATATGAGTTATGATGTTGTTGGTGCCTCACCTAGGATGGCTTAGCCGGTCGGGCTGAGACCGGACTCCATGGGACAACGACACGGTGGTTCAGTAATAATAATAATAACACTTGAACTTAAAATCTTAATAACCAAAAGATGGAAAAACGGGATAAGAAACATGATGACTCTTAATTGTGTTTTCCCCTACTTCGGTGAATTGTTATATGATGTCTCTATTTTTATCATTTCCTGTTGATGTTTATCCTGTCTAGAGTAGAGTTTGTTCATACTTACTAGTACTATTCAATGGTGCAAACGTCCCTTTTGTCGGGGGCGCTACATCTTTTAAATGGATGTAGGTGGTTCTGTAGCAGGTAACGCCGATCGACGATAGTGGGTCTTTCTCCTCCCGGGGCCGTGTGTAGATACATGTTGATCTCTTTTGTACATGTTGTCCCTTTTGAGGTATAGACGGGGCCTTGTCACCGGCAAGTCTTCTCCGAACTCTTAGAGGCTCCGTAGACACTTATGTGGGTTGTGTATATATATATATTTTGGGTAGTTGTTGGATTTAATCGTAATCGTGATTCCGTATCGTGAATATTGTAATTAGTATGTATGTTTAAGAAGATATAATGTTCGTAATGGTGAAAAAGGAAAATGGACTTAATGTTATGAATATATGCTTTTGATTTCTCTCTTGCCACCTCATGTAAATAATGTATGTTATAAACACGGGGGAGAAACGAGTCGGGTAGGAAAGGCTAATCAGGCTTGCTTGACTGGGTCACTCGATTAGGCGTCTGTCCCGTCCCTTGGTTTTGGGGCTTGAAAATACGGGCCTGATATCATCAATTTCACATATTATTTCATTTCTTTATTTCTTGAATTAACTACCAGAAAGATTTTCTTCAAAAAATTGTTTTCTAAGGTTAGGGACCTCAGAATTCAAATCCAGGCATGCACCCAAGTCCCATATTTTACTGCGGACCCCCCGGGATCGTCGGAACACAAATACGCGTTTGTTTACCAAAAATGTTGACCATAGCCTGTAACGACTAGACCGGTCATTTTGAGATCCAGCGCGTCGTTCAACAGTTGGGAGTCACGAACAACTTCATTTCAGGTATATTGACGTGTGCATATGGTCGGAATTGAAATTCAGGAGGATCGAAGTTGAATTTAAAGGAAGATTCTCATTTTAGAAGTCTTAAGTTGAAGAAATCAAGTAAGGCTGGGATTTTGAGTAAACGACCTCGGAATCAGGATCCGAAGGTTCCAGTAGGTTCGTAGGATGATTTCGGACTTGGGCGTACGTCAGGAACGGGTTTTGGAAAACCCGGGAACAGTTCAGCGCATATTGTGGAAAGTCAGTATTTTAAGGAAATTTCCTAAGTTCGACTTGAAGTACATTTCAATGATATTGATATCCGTTTGGGATTCCGAGTCTGTGAATAGCTTCGTATGGTGATTGTGGAGTTGGGAGCGCGATCGGAAGTGAATTCGGATATCCGGAAGTCAATCTAAGGTCATTTGGCTAAAGATAGAAAACTGAAGGTTTTTGAAGAATTTGACCGGAAATGGAAATTTTGATATCGGGGTTGGGAATGCGATTCCAGAAGTTGGAGCAGGTCCGTAATGTCGATTATGACTTGCCTGCAAAATTTGAGGTCAATCGGACGTGGTTTGATAGGTATCGGCATCAGATGTGAAAGTTAGAAATTTCAAAGTTCATAAAGATGGATTTTAGTGCGATTCGTGATTTCGGCATTGTTTGATGTGATTTGAAGCGTCGAGCAAGTTCGTGGGATGTTATGGGACTGAGACATGTGTTTGGACGGGGTCTCGAGGGCCTCGGGTGGGTTTCGGGGTGGTTTCGGGGCATTTCGGGTTGTATTGCTGTTGTTGTTTGCTGGTGTTTTTGGTAATGCTATGCGATCGCAGCCTTAGTTATGCGATCGCGGAGAAGAAAATGAGGGTCAAGGTTTTTGACCTATGCGATCGCGGATGTTGGGGTGCGATCGCGGAGAAGGGCCAGGCAGGCTTGTGCGATCGCAAGGAGGAAGGTGCGATCGCGGAGAAGGAATTTTGGTGGGAGCTAGAAATGGCATGTGCGATCGCGGGCGTGCTTGTGCAATCGCGTAGGAGTGATCTGAGTGGCCTGTGCGATCGCAGACAACTTCATGCGATCGCATAGAAGGGCAGAACTGGGCAGTGTTGAATTAAAACGGGATTTTGGCATTTCTCTCTTATTTTTCAAAGCCATGGGCGATTTTTGGGGAGCTTCAAGAGAGGATTTTCGTCATCTATGTTAAGGTAAGTTAGTCCTACTCATTTCAAGTTAGATACAAGATTATTACATGGGTTAGAACATGAAAATTAGGGAAACTTTGTGGAAAAATTAGTATTTTGAAGAAAACCTAGAAATTTGGGAATTTGGATTTTAGCCACGAATTGAGCATGAATAATTGAGTAAAATGTGTAATTGAACTAGTAAAGCTTCGAGTAGGGATTTTATTCAAGAAATTTCGAGGTCCGAGCACGTGGGCTGGAGGGAATTTTGGTCATTTCATTGATCATATTTTCATTGAATTATCGTTATATGGATAGTTTGGGAGCGTTGCACATCCATTTTAGTCGTCGTAGAGGCTTGAAAGCCGGTGATGAATCTTCTGAGCGAGGTGAGTCTCCTTTCTAACCTTGTAAGAGGGAATTGTCCCCTTAGGTGTTCTACATGCTATATGAAATTGTGTGTTGGGGCTACGTACGTACCAAGTGACGAGAGTCCGTACGTAGCGGCTACTATTGTTATGTCCGTGTAGTTAGGCCCCACATCATGCCCTGTATACTTCTTGTAATGAATTATATGTATGTTATAATATCCTGTTATGTTGTTTTGTTTCTGTCACGACCCAAATCTCGATTCAGGTCGCGATGGCGCCCAACGGCGAGGTTAGGCCAGCCAATATAGAAACACTAAGTGTTTCCATTCCCCGTTACGCAAATTTCATCTTTTAACCAATTTTTAACAGATATAAACATGATAATGGCGGTGATGTGAAATAAAACTACAAGTGCGGAAAATCAACCAATAGGCATGTCGCATAACATATGTACAGCCAACAACCCAAAATATACACTACGTGTGTGCCATTAACTAGTGTCACGAGTGCCACGGGCAACTACTGAATATACAATGACTACAATATATACAAGGTCTCAGTCTGAACGAAATGGACAGAGAATATAACAAAAGAACTCCAGGGTGCGGCTAGAAAGTCGCCGGGAAAGCAGCTCACCGTGAAGTATGACCACGCTATCAATATCTAGCAC
>ML265115.1:75892-108998 GCA_005239495.1 Nicotiana undulata | reverse complement strand
CTCATTCGGACCTCGGGAACATCACATCACTTTCCAAGCCACATTTCAATTTCTTTAAAACTTCAAAACCTCATTCTGATCCGAAATCACTCAATTCACGCTCGTTTTACACCAAATTCTACAAATAAGACAAATAATATTTCATAAACCTGTTCCGGGCTCCGAAACCATAATACGGGCCCGGTAACACTGTTTTCACATAATTATTCACTTTCTTATTCCTTTATTATTTTCAGAAAACAATTTCTTTTAAAAATTCATTTCTCGGGCTTGAGACCTCGGAATTCGATTCCGAGCATATGCCCAAGTCCGATATTTTCCTACGAACCCTCCGGGACCGTCAAATCACGGGTCCGGGTCCGTTTACCAGAAATGTTGACCAAAGTCAACTATATTCATTCATTAATTATCAAAACTCATTTTTCATCAACTTTTCACATAATAGCTTCCCAGATATATGCCCGGGGTTATTGTCCCCAGCAGAGTCGCCAGAGCCGTCACACCTCCTTTTTCCCGCCAGGGGGATAAGAGAGTTTTTCCAATTAAAGTGACATTAATTGAATTGAGATTATTTTATTTATCTAGAGTCGCCACTTGGGATAATTTATGGTCTCCCAAGTCACCAATTTATTTTAAATCCCAAATTGAGGAAATTTGACTCTATTTAAAGTCCGCGAAACAAGAAGACCGGGTAAGGAATTCTGTTAACCCGGGAGAAGATGTTAGGCACTCCCGGATTCCGTGGTTTTAGCATGGTTGCTTAACTCATACCTGGCTTAATTAAATTGTTTTAATTATGTATTTTAAAACCTATATACATTTTACCTTTTACCGCTTTCAATTACTCGATTATTCGTGATTAAAGAATTATCTTGAAACGAGTCACGCGTACGTGTACTCGTTTTATTTGGCGCGTCAAGCATTATGGCACGCGTACGTGTACACAATTAATCACGCTTTATTAATTATTAAGATTATTTTGTCCAAAGCTGCGCGAACGCATACTTCCGTTTTAATTTTAGAAAATACAATTATGTCACGCGAACGTATACATAACCGCGATAGATTGATTAAAAGCGTGCAATAGAGCACGTAAAACAAAAGCATTTGATACTGGACAACTACAACTCACATGGAACCATCGTGTGATGTTTCAACTTTTGATTGGACTTATTAGGGACATGAGTGATAAAATATAAGTATGGTGCACGTTATTGTGTACCAATCTAGTAAAAAAAAATTCATGCAAAAGTATGAATCCTTCATATAATTGTTAGGATCATACGTACCATTTTTGTTAGGATCAATATGAGTACTTATACTAATATTAATGGTACTCTCTCTTTAATAATTGATGTAGTAATGGAACTAGATGTTTTTAGGTGTATCAAGGTTCATGACATAATACATTATGAGATTCATGTGCAATTCGAAAAAGAAATATTGAGGATATGTATTCAAAATTTGGTTCCATTATCATAGTCAACAGTACCCTTATTTCTTGTCAAATAATAGAAGGCCCTCAACTTAGAGTTAGACCAAGATACCAACTAACCAAAGATAGAAAAATACTTTATGTGAACTAAACACAGTGGTACAAAATCCATAACAACAAAGAAAGACAGTATCAAAATGCTAGCAAACATAAAACTGACCTTTAAACAGACAGAAATCTTGAAATTTGTTTAAATATTGAATTTCTCTGAATACATCGAGGAAGAGAGTACCGATATAACTCAAACACTACCCGAATCACCAATTAAACGGAAAGCTCGAACCGGAGGAACTCGACGAACTCGGAACTCGCCGGAAACTATGAAAAAAATAGTGACAAAGCACAATTAAAGGAAAAGAGAAGCCGGATGAACCCTCCAAAGCAGTCGATGCCGCAATGATTTCAAACCCAAACTTAATTGTTTCTGTCCGTTACTTTTCTTTGCTTTTTGTTTTCCTTTTTTTATTTTTCAAAACAAATCCCCAGATGTTTCTTTGCTCAAAGTCTCGTTCTTGTTCTTCTCTAGTTTTCCTTTTAAAAAACTTACTCCTTTTCTCTTTTTTTCCCCTTTTTTCTCCCCTCCTGTTACTCCCTGATCTCCTTTTTATAGAGCAATCTTAGTAGTTAGTTTTTTTTTTGTTACAATTGGAGTGGGGAACGTGGGTTTTGAAGTTGGAGGTTAGGGATTGTGGGGTTGAGAGAGTGGGAAGTTTGGGAAGTTTTTGCTTCTTTTTTTCTAAAACCTTTTTCTAATCCACTTTATAAAAAGAAGGTAAACTACATAGCTATATACATATATTAACCAACTTACTTTTATACTTAAAGAATAAATAAGAAGACTCAAAAGATAAAATTTTAAAACATCAAGATTAGACCTAAAAAAATATTTACCTAAAATAATATGTAATTTGGGTGTGGTCAAAAATTAATTGTTCACACTGCAGAGTCTCCGGCGGTTGATTCAGTACCAGTAGTCTGGGAGTTCTCTAATGTGTTTCCTTTTGATCTTCTAGGCATGCCACCAGATCGTGATATCCATTTTTGTATTGACTTAACTCCAATTACCTAGCCTATATCTATCCCACTGTACCGTATGGCTCCAAAAGAGTTGAATGAAAAGCTTGAGGAGTCGCTAGCAAAGGGATTCGTCAAGCTGAGTGTATCGCCTTGGGGTGCACCAGTATTATTTGTGAAAAAGAAAGATGGGACAATGCAGATGTGTATTGATTACTGCTAGGAGTGGCAAACGGGCGGGTCGGGTCGAAACTGGTAATGGAAAAACGGGTAAATTATCCGACCCGACCCATATTTAACACGGGTAATAAACGGGTTAACATGCAGATAAAATGAGTAACCATATTATCCATTCATGACTTTACATTAGCCCTAAGCTCTAATATGAATTTGCTGCCCCTTGCAACAGAAGAACATTACTGAAATATTTTTCCAATAATTGTGGTGTGTTTGGTATAAAGGAAAATATTTTTCAAGAAAATATTTTCTTGAAAAATAAGTAGTAATCTTATTCATTTTCTGGAGTTTGGTACGCAAATTAAGGAAAATATTTTCTCAAGAGTATTCATAAATAATTTTTATATAATAAACATGAAGCCATAAACTTTCGAACCAACAACCTTCTGAACCCACAAATTTCATAAACTTCTGAACCGCAAAACTTCCGAAACCGCGATTCGAACCCGTAAACTTCGAAACACATAAACCTCCGAACTCATATATTTGGAACTTGTAAAATTTTGAACCTGTAAACTGAAAGATGAAAAACGTAAAACTGAAAATATATTAAAAAAAAGTTTTTGGAGGGGGGGGGGGGGGGGGTNNNNAAAAAAAAAAAATTGGGGGGGGGGGGGGGGGGGGGGGGGGGGGGTGTGCAAACAAAAACATAAATTTTCAAATTAAAAAAGAATAAAAATATTTTTTTTGCGGGGTGGGGGTGGAGCGGGTGGTGACGAAAACAAACCTTTCTGGAGAGATGGCATGAGGTGGAGGTAGGTGTGTGGGTGTGTGGGGGGGGGGTGAGGGTAAGGAATAGGGTGGGGAAGTTTGAAAAGGAGTTTTAGAAAATGCTTTTTAAAAAGTTTAAGCCAACCAAAAACACACCCTGTATTATCCATATTTTACCCATTGGTTACCCATTTGGTTACTCATTTTTCTAATGGATAATATGGGTAATTACACATATTCGACCCAGTTCAAAAAAGTCAGTTATCCAACCCAGTTTTAATGGGTTGGGTTGGGTGGTTAACTATTACTTTTTAACTATCTTGCCATGTGTAATTACTTCCAGTTGAACAAAGTCACCATTAAGAACAAGTACCCGTTGCCGCGTATTGATGATTTGTTTGACCATTTGCAGGATGCTAGGGTGTTCTCTAAGATCGACTTGAGATCAGGGTACCATCAGTTGAAGATTCTGGACTCAGATGTTCCGAAGATTGCTTTCCGTAATAGATATGGCCATTATTAGTTTCTAATGATCTCTTTCGGTTTGACTAATGCCCCTACGACGTTTATGGATTTGATAAACATGGTGTTCACGCTTTATATTGACTCGTTTGTTATTGTCTTCATTGATGATATTTTTATTTACTCTCGTAGCATGAGCAACATTTGAGAGTGGTGCTTCAGACTTTGCGGGAACATAAGTTATATGCTATGTTCTCTAAGTGTGAGTTTTGGTTAGATTCTATGACATTATTGGGGCATGTGGTATCAGGCAAGGGTATTAAGGTGGATCCCAAGAAGATTGAGGCCGTTCAGAGTTGGCCTCATCCTACATTGGCTGTCGCGCCCCATTTTTCTTGCGAAATCGGATTTCGACATTGACAACTCTTTTAAAAGGGCATGAATAGTTATTTAAAAGAGAGTCTCCACCTAACAGATTAAGGTGCGTTAGGGAACCTATTGCAAATGACTCATATTTACTAGTTGCATCACCAAAGATTGGGTAAGGGCTCAAATTACCTCGAGGAGAAGGTGTTAGGCACTCCTCGAGGTCCACAACGGTAGGTCCTGGCCGAACTCAAATCATGTGAATTAGTCTAATAGAGAAGAGAGGGAATTATTTTAATAGGAATGGGGGGTCCTAAGTTACACAGAATTAAGCAGGTTTCACTAATTAATTCACTGAGTTCAACATGTCTTGAATACAGAAAATAACTAGTCTAATAACAGTAACATATTAAACGAGTAACAAAGGATTAAAAAACTGACTAGTTAAGATTAACAAAAAGAAATCTAACAATGTAGAAATGGTCACCAACAGAAGCAAACAATAGAGGATTTCTGGCCTTGGCTTCCAGCCAGCCAGGAATCAAAGCACAAAATAATAACAGTGTATAGTTTATGGTAGTGAGAATATTTTGAACTCTTAGTATGTTTTGAAAAGGAATGGGGGAGGGATTTAAATCGTATTGAATTAGAGCACACAAATATGGAAAAAATTAGTCAAAGTACTAGAAAGGAAAGCACCTAACAGTTAATAAGGAAAGAAAAACTTGAAACCCTAGTTTAGGTAAAACATACAAAATCGGCAGAAATAACAAGTAAATAGATGTATATAGACAGAGACTTTAACACAGTAATTAAAGAATCGAACAGATTTGGTTTGATTTTGAAGAATCAAAAACCTCCCCAATTTAGGATAAATAAAAATCCGCCAGAAATCAATGAAGAGAGTTATAACAAGATGCACAGAGACATATAGACGTAAATAATTAAAGGATTGAACCAGATTTGGTTCGATTTTGAAGAATCAAAAATCCTAAATTTAGGGTAATTAAAAATAATCAGCAAAAATAACAAAGAAAATTATAATAAGATGCACAGGGACATATAGACGGAAATATTAAAGAGAAACAATCAAAGATTTTCAGAGATTCAGAGATTCATACAATAAAGGAAAGAGAACGGACACAGATGGAAAGAGGTCAAAGATCTAAACCCGTTTTGGTTCGAAATTAAAGAGATCTGTGCCATGACCCAAAAATCACAGGTCATGATGGCACCTAACTTGACTCGCTAGTTAAGCGAATTAATAAAAGAAACACCCGAATAAACTTATCAAAAATTAAATTAGGATTTATCGAAACTTTTACTAATTTACCAAGATCTGGTAGTACGAAATCATGAGCTTCTAAGACTAAGAATATACAAAGTTGGTATGAATAAATACATGTTCTGTTTGAAAACTACATGAACAGATCAATAATGTCTAAAAATACCCAGGACAAGTTGCAGCTTCTATACATAATACACGAACATATTCAGGATCAACCCCCAACTTCTTCAGCAGCTCCGCTCCAATAGTCTGCACAGAGTGTGCAGAAGCAGTATCAGTACAACCGACCCCATGTACTGGTAAGTATCTTGACTAACCCCGTCGAAGTAGTGACGAGATTTTTAGTTAAAAGTTACTCATTAGTAAGCACTATAATGTAAACAAGCAATAACACTAAAAGACAGAATAATAGAATAAAGTACACAATGCGACTATAATAGAAAATAAAAGAGTATAAGAAAGTATCACAATTTAACAGTTTTCAACATCTCAACCGGTCCTTTCCTTAGAACGAAAGCCCACGAACCACGACAATCACCTCATATACTTTCATAGTGTAATAAAGTACTCAAGACATAAAGTCTAACGGCACGACAACACCCTTCGTGCACTTATCTCATCCTCACCATATATGCGTAAAACAGTACCAACCAAATGATAGAAATACCGACAATTGAAAATACAATGAAGGGAATATGCAAACAGTAATAATAAACGAGAATGTACAGAAGAACATTAGTAACAGACTAAGCAGAGAGCACAAAGGTAATGACCACAAATAGGAAACATGGTTATAATTTCAATTAACTAGCATGATGGAGGCCTAAGTACAAATATAGCAAACAAGAAGGAAAACACATGATCTTCACAAGTTAACAAGTAAGAACATGAAGGACTAGCATAGTTGAAAGGCATACACTAAGGTGCAACAAGATAAGTACAACATGAGTATAATTATAAAAGCAGGAAATAGGCATGCGATATGCATGTTAAGCAAGTAAAAGACATGGACAACACAACAACAAGTGGAATAGAGGTAAAGTACGGGACAATAACAACATATCACACAAAATATATAATGGCAACAATGACAACTCAAGGTAAGGTCGAAAATGTATACAAGGAAAACATATATCACATCATAATGCATGTCCCTCATCCTCACCTGCACAGAAACACCCTTCGTTCCATGACCTCACAATATTAAAAGAATAACAATATAAATGAAATGGCACGACATCATGCTTCGTGCCTTTACTCTCAATAATATGGCACGACATCACCCTTCATGCTTTACGCTCTTCCTCACATGATAATGAATATAAATAATGTCACGGCATCATCTTTCGTGCTTTACACTCTTCCTCACATGATAATGAATATAAACATAGGCACGACATCACCCTTCATGCTTTACACTCTTCCTCACATGATAATGAATATAAATAATGGCACAACATCACCCTTCGTGCTTTACACTCTTCCTCACATAATAATGAATATAAAAAATGGAACGGCATCACCCTTCGTGCTTTACACTCTTCCTCACATGATAATGAATATAAATAATGGCACAACATCACCCTTCGTGCTTTACACTCTTCCTCACATGATAATGAATATAAACAATGGCACGGCATCTACCCTCGATAGAGATGACCAAACTAGACACATCAAACTAGAGATGACCAAACTAGACACATCAATGTATTCCCAGAATTCTGTCAAATTGGATCAAGTTATCTTAGGCTAGGTCTATGTTTCTAATATTTTATACTATGTTTTTAATATATGTAAATCAAACGAAGCAAGGAAATTACGTAATTCTACAAAACACAATTACAACGTCATCTACCCTCGAGCATGATAAACCCTGGCACATACATATATGCTCGTCACCTCGTATATGTATCACCCCCGCATGTAGCTAACAATGACAAATAGGAGGAAAAATTCCCCAACAAAGTTAGGCAAAACACTTACCTCGAACAAGTCAATTACAATACTAAGCAAGCTAAGCGGTGTTCCAAAAATGCCACCACACGCGTAGTGACCTTCGAACGTCTCAAAACTAGCCAAAATCAACTCAAATATATCAAATAAATCCCAAGGAAACAATTCCAAATTATAAAGATCGAATCCTAAATAAAATCCTAAATCCGGCCAAAAATCACACCCGGGCCCACGCCTTAGAACCCGATAAAACTCATAAAATACGATAACCCATTCAATTACGAGTCCAACCATACTCGTTTCACTCAATTCCAACTCCAAAACGATGTTCAAAACTCAAAAAT
The DNA here is from genome assembly GCA_005239495.1 of Nicotiana undulata. Taxonomy (NCBI): domain Eukaryota; kingdom Viridiplantae; phylum Streptophyta; class Magnoliopsida; order Solanales; family Solanaceae; genus Nicotiana; species Nicotiana undulata. The sequence continues at coordinate 101,128 of ML265115.1, read as the reverse complement.
TCATGTTATGAAATTTAGACAAAACCTCCCAAATTTCACTTTGAAATCATCAATCAAATCTACAAAACGAAAATAGATTCGTGAAATATAACCAAAACCATGTAGAGAACACTTACCCCAATCCATATGGTGATAATATCTTCCAAAATTGCCCAAATAGGAGCTCCCCAACTCAAAATATGACCGAACGAACAAACCCTAGTTTTATATATTTTCTGCCAGCTATTTTGCCTTGTTTCTCATACCAAACGATCCTAAAACTCGTTTTTTATACCTCCAATAGATTCCTTGTGAAATTCTAGTCAAGCTAGGCTTTTGCATCACTATATTTGACCTTATAATGAATGAGATATGTAGGTTTTAATATTTGCAAATTGTGTAGATTTTTAAATACGTTGTCAGTGGCAATTTCGTAATTAATCTGGAAAAAAATTTGGCAACCCAATTTTTAGTAAAATGACCATAAATTCCTCATACAATGTCCAAATTCGACTTTTCTGTTTTCTATGGCTCCGTATTTACGATACGGATCTAATGCTTCAATCAAAATAGAAATCGGAGCTCATGTGCTTAATGTGATACCATTTATGCTTGAAGAAACGACGTCAAACGTAAGAAAAACGAGCGCAACGCAGCCCAAATCTATCTGAAACTCACCCGAGCCCCTCGGGACCACGTCCAAACATACCAACAAGTAACATAACATAACACGGAGATACTCAAGCCCTCAAAATACTGAGGGAAGTGCAGATACTCAAAACGACATGCCGGGTCGTCACATTCTCCCCCACTTAAACACACGTTCGTCCTCGAACGTGCCAGGAGTCTTTCCAAAGCTACCAAATCACGATGTAACCTTACTAAGCATAAACCCGGAGTGATCCCACGTCACCCTGATCAACATAAGCCTTCCAACACAACATAACTAGAGATCCTTATTTCGACTTTGGTCCTTAAACCTTAGAACTCAATCTCTATCATCCAGAATTCATTACAAGACCGAATCTCACAGCCACATACTGTATAAGTCTGAACCAGTTGTACCAAATCATGACACTCACAGTAGGGATTGCTGACCACCATTACCGCCCAAAACAAATCCAGTACCGATAGCAAATCTCATATCATAGAACCTCGTTCAAAACCTTCATACCTACCGGTTACGCATGATGTTGTGGCCAAACTCACACACAAGTATACGCTCTCATACTCACCATTTGACTCCCTCATAGGTTCAGATGGCTCAATTACTATCTTACTATCTAAACACAATGTTGAAGAATAATTGGAATGAGGTCTAATGTGCCATAACTCATGAATTTCACTACTATTTGCATCCCCATATTTACATACACTGAGGTCTCCCAAAGTAATGTTATCTACTCCCTTATATGACTCTAGAGCACTCTTCTCAATATTGGCATCCTCAAGAAAAACATGGTCTAGTGATTGGCATTCTCGTTTTAGCTCCTCAATTTGGTCTAGAAGATATTTTTCAGCTTCACACAACTCATCATTAAATTGTTGGGCGTTACACGCATCAACCTTTGCACTCAAATCAGCATCTACGTTATGTACAACCAAGCCAAAATTATTAATTTTATGTGCAAATTCATCTCTCTACTTAGACCAATCATTCACCAATTTTGTTAGAAGATAACGTTGTTCCTCGTATTCTCTTAATCGTGAATATTTTTTCCAATACCAACCCTTACACCCATATTAAAATTCAGACCTCCCAGAGTTCAGGTTATGACAATCCCAAAAGGACGGGCCATAAAAGTCATTTTTCAACCAAGTGTCTTCATCAATAACTTTACCTTCGGATATTTCATCCCCAGATGTCATGTTAAGAGAACTAGAAACACACTAAGAGAAAGATAAAAATTGTTTTAAAAATATTTTTTTTACAAAACGAGAAAAAAATCAAAACTTGTAGAGATAAAAATAAAAGTCTAATGTAGAAAAATAGTTAATTTCTAAGTCCTCGGCAACGACGCCAAAAACTTGTTGCGGCCAAACGCAGACGCAAGTGTACACGGTCGTCAAGTAATAAAGTGATTAAAATTCGGATGTCGAACCCACGAGGACTTGTGATTAAATATTAACTGAATTAGACTATCCTAATTATCTAAACAAGGATTAAACCCAAACGTATTGATACTAAAATAATTAAACTAAAAAGAAATAACTAATGAACTTTAAACAGAGGAAGAGCAGATTTTTATGTTATCAATGTGATGAAAACGATCTAGGGTTATGGGCTATCTAACAATCATATTGTATTCTTCAACTGAATCGACTAATTAATTTATTTGGTTTATTCGTTAACAGGATTAATATTGCTCATAAGAATCTGTCGAGTTCTTACTCGCCTATTTAAGCTAACCTAACGCCTATATGTCTATGGAATTAGAACTAACAAGAAGGCATTTATAATTCCTGTAAAAATCAACCAAGCAAGGCAATTAGGTATATGTATATCCTAACCGCGAATCCATTCCCCGATGCCCAGGTTCAAGAACTTGCTCAACTCAATCCTATATGCAATCTAGAATTCCCACTTTCGAGTTCAACTCTAGATTCGTAGATAGTATTCAATTGGTGATCAAGCAATCAAATAATTAAGCACAAGATGAAATAAATAAACCAATATAATAAATCAAGAAATCAAAATCAATATCCGAATAACAATAGTCATGAAAGAACCACAACTCTAGAACGTGAGATTTAGCTCCACATAGACATGGTGGCAAAACAACAAATCATACAAAGAAACATAAAAATTACTAAGTTTGGTAGAAGAAAAGATGAAACCCTGCCTCCACGACGGCGATGTTTTTGTACTTAAAAATCCAGTAGAGTTGACTTTGGTCAACATTTTTGGTAAACGGATCCGTACCTATGATTTGACGGTCCCTGAAGGTCCGTAGGAAATTTGGGGCTTGGGCGTATGCCCGGAATTGAATTTCGAGGTCTCAAGTTTGAGAAATGAATTTTTGAAGAAAATTGTTTTCCGAAAAATATAAAGGTTTTTGAAAATGAAATTCTATGTGAAACCTGTGGTATCTGGCCTGTATTATAGTTCCGTATCCCGGTACAGGTCCTATATATTATATTTTCTATGACTGTGAAATTTGGTAAGAAACGGAATCCATTTGACGTGATTCGGACAAAAAATTGCAAAAGTGAGGTTTAAAGAAAGTATTGAGAAATTTTATCGATTTTGAGGCTTAATTCGATGTTTGCCTATGTTATTTTGGTGATTTGATTACACGAATAGGTCCGTAGGATGTTTTCGAGGTTGTGTGCACTATTGGTTTGGAGTTCTGAGGGATCGGGAGAGTTTCGAGTAGGTCTCGGGGTGTGCTAGGAAAGAATCACAGCTGTTGCAGGTTCAAAGAATTCCAAATCCCTGAACCTGCCGGTGTGGTCCGCGGTCCCTTTTTCGTGGCCCGCGGTGGGAGTCCTCGCGCCCGCGGTCGCGTTGCGCGATCCACGGTGGAAGGCCTTCGTGGTCCGCGGTCGCCTTAGCGCGGCCCGCGGTGGAGGGGGCCTTCGTGGTCCGCGGTCGTTTAGCACGGTCCGCGGTGGGGAACCTAAGAGGGGTATAAATAAGCGGGATTTTCAGTATTTTATTCATTTTTCAAGACCCCAAACATAAGAGGCGATTTTTCCAAGAACTCCTTCTTCTCCAAAACGTTGTAAGTGATTTCTAACTCATTTTCTTCACTCCTTAACTTCTTTTTACAAGATTTCATCATAGAATCTAGGATTTTCATGCTAAAAATTAGGGAATTTAGTAGTAACCTAGGGCTTTCGACAATTTGGGGAATTTCCCGTGAATTGGCTATAAAATCATACATGAATCATATATTAACGATCCTTAGGTTATGGGTGAGTGTTTTCTTCGTGAATTTTCGGAATCCGAGCGTGCGGGCCTGGGGGTGAATTTTGGAATTTCTTCAAGAATGATGAATTGACTAAGTAAATAGGATAATTACATGATTTTGAGTATAATTTGATATATTTACGTAACATTTGATTAGTTTTTGAGTCCGTGGGTGACGAATTCGGAGTTGCGTGCGCGTTCTTGACCCGGGGAGTAGATTCGACACGAGGTGAGTCTCCTTTCTAATCTTGTAAGAGGGAATTGTCCCCATAGATATTAAAAATGATTGCTTGTCCTTATTTGCGGGGGCTACACATGCACGAGGTGACGAGAGTCCGTGTGTAGCTACTATCATGCCTTGTCGGGTAGTTTAGGACTCACCAGCATGCTTTATGTGTTGTTTCCGCGATCTTGTATGTGGACTAGGTAGTTTAATATCCTGGAAATTTGCATATATGAAGGCCTATGAGGTTATGTTTCGAAATTGGTACTATTGAATCCCTTTTTTGCTGAAAGGACCCCTGTTAATTATCTGAATTTCCAGAGGATAATGTATATGTATACGGGAACCCGAGTCGCATGAATGATTCGCGAGCGGGCAGCCTATTATTATTATAACCGCGTCGCATGTTCGATTCGCGAGCGGGGCAGATAGATGCGTCTATGGTTCGGGACGTTCGACCCTCGGCAATGCACATTTACGTTTCACGTCGTATTGGCCGTACATTCACGGTCTGTTATATGTTTGATAGATTCTGAGAAGCCATGTTATTGTACTGTTGATTTTTTGGAAAGAGAGAGGGTTAAACAACTTGTATACCATGGAAAGAGGTAGTGCGAGGGTACTAGAGAATGATATTTGATGCTCATTTCTTTATTACTGTTCAGTTCTGCTATTATTGTTTCGCCTGTATATACATATTTCATATTGTTTGACCCTAGTAAGCATCAAGTCGACCTCTCGTCACTACTTCTTCGAGATTAGACTGGATACTCACTTGGTACATATTTGTTTATGTACTCATGCTACGCTTCCTTAATTAATTGTACAGGTTCTGAGGCTGGTGCATCTGGTTATCAAACCGGAGCTAGATTCTGATTATAGTTGGACCTGACTTCACGGTGAGCTGCTTCTCCTAACGATCCTCGGCAGCACCATGGAGTTTTCTTTTGTTATTTCTTGTCTATTTCTTTCAACAGTGACTGTATATTATGTCTTTTGGTATATTATGTCTTTTGGTATATTATGTTAGTATGCCCGTAGGACTTGTGACACTAGTTCCTGGCACACACGTAGTAGTTATTATGGATTATAGTTTGTATATATATAGGCTCACGCCTCCTTATGACTGCTTTTGGTTAAAAGCTGGTTAGTTACCCTTTTCATTTAATGTTTTAAACTTTAAAACATGGTATATGTTGAGATGTTTAATCAAAGAAGAAGGAAACCTTAGTAAATTGAGCGTTGGCTGGCCTGACTCCACTGTTGGGCGCCATCACGACCTGAGTTAGGATTGGGTCGTGACAGTTTTCCTCTAAAAGTCACATTTTCCCTCTCCAAAATAGGTTTAGGGTGCTTTTATATGAGTTGGAGGCGTCTTAGGGTCGAAATAACCGAGTCCTAGTCGAAATAGGCCACTTTGCGTCTTGAGCGTCCAGGGCAGCGTGTGGCGCTGTCCCTGGCGCTTAAATAATTAAGCTACTGGAAATTGCGCCTGCGCCCCACACTGGCTGTGGCCCTCAAAATTCAAATTTTGCCTTTTTGCTCCGATTTTGCTCCAATTCGCGCCATTTTATCCCAAATTGCACCCGAATGATTCCTACACGTAGAAATACCAAAATTTAGCACAAATCATCATATTAAACATCTCAAATCGTCAAGACATGAGCAAAATGTGAGTAAATATACATCAAAATATGCATACATTAATCCAAACATCAAAAGATACACGTATACCTGCTTAACCACTCATCTGATCAATAAGCCAAGAAACTCACTTGCCCAACTAGGGCCATTGTCCAAATCCTCAATAAACTATAGTGTTATTTTTCCAAACCTTCTTCATCATAATGCAATAAAGCAAATCTCAGATCTGGAAACCTCATTTCAGCCAACACAAGCAACTACACCGACCAGTATCGATAGTAATCTTATGTAGCCTCTCACCACCCGGTTCCGTACACTAGCAAGTAATAATTCAAACATGACAGATAACAATAAGAAAACAAAATAAGAAAGCTACTAATCAAGTTAAACAAACAGGGAAAATTTAGCATTTTATTATGAACTATTCTCAACAAGGTTAAAGAAAAACACACCAAAATAGAAATAAGGAGCCACATTTCATCACTGAACCGTTGCGGCGTGCAACCCGATCCCATTATGTCAATCCATACAAGGTACCCATCGATCCATAATACTCGGGCTCACTGATCACATGTGCACAAAATATAACTATGGCGAAATAATCAGGAACAAACAATACTGAGAAAGACAAGCACAACTGTTGTGCAATAAGATAAGAAATATCACAAGGCCACCTCGCCCACAGTGCCATGAGGCCTAAACCGAATCAGAATATGCGTGATAAGAATCATGTAACGCTCAAAACCCATCATAGCATAAGAGACATACATATAACATAAACTAAGGCACGAATAACATCCATTCCGCCCGATGATACATATTACACATTATCATTAGGTTAAAAATAATCTCCGCCCAAATTTTGGTCGTTCCCAAACATGTAATAAACCTTCCAACTCATTCAATCCTCTACATTTCTTCGAAACTCGCAATCAAGGAATAGCCCGCCAACAAGAACATTCAGTCTCTGAGCCTCACAAATACCAGAATTTTCATACCCAATCTCAACATCGCTTCTCGAATAGCTGACACGTAAGTCATACTCCATCATCTCACGGAGAAGCACCCATAGGTCGAAACATAATGTGCCTCCCAACAAGCGAACTCTACTTCGATGGGAATCCCATAGTGTCAACAAGACTTCAAACACCCAAAATTGTCTGAGACATCAAGAACTAGTATCCTTCCCTCCAAAACTAAACCGCAACCTTGTACATACAACCTTTTGACCCCATACGGTATGTCGCCTCTAACATGCTAACTTGCAACCCTACGAAAGTCTCATAGTCAACTGTGAACCATAAGCAAATTGAACACCTCATCACCCAGGAATCTTTCATTTAACTAGGACACCACCACATGCACTATAGCTTTTATACCTGTAGAAAACATCAACTCCGGTCGTGGTCATAACCATGATAAATTCTACGGAACTCAATAATACATATCGAGTAATCAGAACCAATCGCCTCTAACTCAATTGAGTCACGCAGACTGCCAACCCGAAAGTAACTCAATCCGATATGATAGCCCTGAGGGAACTTCCTGGGAACCCAAAGCCATTTCTTGCATCACTCCAACATTGACATGTAGACCTTCCTTAACAAGGAAATGCCGCATATCCGATTACCATTCGTTACCATTTTCAAGCCCACCCTTAGACAAATCCAGAAGCCCTTAAAGGATACATAAGACCTGGAACTTTCCAGAACCTTTTTGATAATCACTCATCTTACTCTGATCTTCGATACACATCTAATATGCGTCAAAAAACCCGTGCTACACCAGCATATGCCCATTCAAAGAAATAACCAAGCAATCTCCCGGTCCTGAAATTGATATGGCCTATGACCCTACAATACGATCGTCTTTAGAAGACTTCACCACTTAGCTCGAAGCCATAGAACACCCCATCATCAACCCAAGGTACCATATCTTCAAAGCATTCCCCAATCTCGCACAAATATTTAGCTGAATACTTCAAAACTCATGTCATGCTGACCATAGAACACCCTGAAGACTCTACAAAGCGATTTCGCCCCATTGCAGTGATCAAACACTTCCCCAAATGCTCTGAAATGATCACATATGCACTCCACCGAATGGGAACCTCATACGAGACACACGATCTAAACTCATCAAGCAGGAGATGGCCCACTGGTCATACTCAAATCGACACCTTGCCATGAACTTACCTTAATCACAATGGTCAGGCCACCAGCCAATCTTCCCAAACCTGCACTTACAAATCAGCCATATGAAACCGCCTCAAACCAGAAATCAACGACTAGAAGATCTAACACTACATCCGCTTTTGAGGTTAGACAACACATCGCAATGATAATCAAGCATCCATAGCCCATCGAAATCTATCCACAACATTGCTGATCGTCGGCACATAGCGAATACTGAATGCACAACACCATATAAGAGCGATTAGGAGGAGTCAAAGTTGTAAGTTTCAAGCTGAAACAAGGCCGCACGATAAGGAAGGAAGAAAGGGAATTTTTCCCTAAATTCCCTGTAGCCTCCCGAAGATAGATATGAATGTCATCATACCGATCCACATGACTCTATTAGACACTTGCTCATGACTCGTAGAACCTACAAACCTAGTGCTCTGATACCACCTTCTCACGACCCAAAAATCACAGGTCATGATGTCACCTAACTTGACCCGCTAGGTAAGCTAATTAATAAAAGAAACACCCAAATAAACTTATCGACAATTAAATTAGGATTTATTGAAACTTTTACTAATTTACCCAAGATCTGGTAGTACGAAATCATGAGCTTCTAACTTAGAATATACAAAGGTTGTATGAATAAATACATGTTCTATTTGAAAACTACATGAACATATCAATAATGTATAAAACTACCAAGGACAGGTGGCAACTTCTATACAGAATACACGAACATCTTCAGGGTCAACCCCCAACTTCTTCAGCAGCTCCGCTCTAATAGTCTACACAGAGTGTGCAGAAGTACAATATCAGTACAACCGACCCTATGTACTGGTAAGTATCTTGATTAACCTCGTCGAGTAGTGACGAGAATTTTAGTTAAAAGTTAGTCATTAGTAAACACTATAATATAAACTAGTAATAAGACTAAAAGACAAATAATAGAATAAAGTACACAATGCGACTGTAACAGGAAATAAAAGAGTATCAGAAAGCATCACAATTTAACAGTTTCCAACATCTCAACCAGTCCTTTCCTTAGAACGAAATCCCATGAACCATGACAATCACCTCATATACTTTCATAGTGTGATAAAGTACTCAAGACATAAAGTCTAACAGCACGGCAACACCCTTCGTGCATTTATCTCATCCTCACCATATATGCATAAAACAGTACCAACCAAATGATAGAAATATCGACAACAGAAATGACAAGGAAGGGAATATGCAAGAAGTAATAATAAATGAGAATGTACAGAAGAACATCAGTAACAGACTAAGTAGAGAGCATAGAGGTAATGACCTCAAATAGGAAACATGGTTATAATTTCAATTAACTAGCATGATGGATGCCTAAGTACAAATATAGCAAACAAGAAGGAAAACACATGATCTTCACAAGTTAACAAGTAAGGACATGAAGGACTAGCATAGTGGAAGGCTTACAGTAAGGTGCAACAGGATAAGTACAACATGAGTATAATTATAAAAGTAGGAAATAGGCATGTCATATACAAGTTAAGCAAGTAAAAGACATGGACAACACAACAACAAGTGAGATAGAGGTAAAGTACGGGACAATAACAATATATCACACAAAATATATAATGGCGACAATGAAAACTCAAGGTAAAGGCGGAAATGTATACACGGAAAATAGATATCACATCTAAATGCATGTCTCTCATCCTCATCTGTACGGAAACACCCACCGTTCCATGACCTCACAATATTAAACGCATAACAATATAAATGAAATGGCACGGCATCACCATTCATGCTTTTACTCTCAATAATATGGCACGACATCACCCTTCGTGCTTTACGCTCTTCCTCACAAGATAATGAATATAAACAATGATACGACATCACCTTTTGTGCTATACACTCTTCCTCACATGATAAAGAATATAAACATAGGAACGTCAACACCCTTCGTGCTTTACACTCTTCCTCACATGATAATGAATATAAATAATGGCACGGCATTACCCTTCATGCTTTACACTCTTCCTCACATAATAATGAATATAAACTGTAACGACCCGACCGTTCGTTTTATGTTCTAGGACCCCGTGCCCCTAAATGAGACTTACCGTAGTTGCTTTTCTTGACGTATAACTTGCGAGGATGGTTGGTTCGAGGATTGGAGGAGTTTGGAGTGGTATAGGAACACTTAGTTCCTTAAGGTTGGCCTGAAAGGCCAAGTTTGACTTCGGTCAACATTTTAGTAAATGACCTCGGAATCGAGATTTGAAAGCTCTGGTAGGTTTATATGATGATTTTTCACTTGGGCATATGTTCGGAACGGGTTTTGGATGACCCGGGAATGTTTCGACGCCAAATAGTGAAATAAGGTTCCTTATATTCAAAAATTGAGGTTTGGAACGTGTTTTTATGTTTCGGCGTGTTGGAAGCCAATTCAAGAACTTAAAGTTCTTAAGTTTGATCCAATAGGTTTTGGGGTATGATTATTTGATTTGGTGTTGTTTCGTACGTTCCAAAGGCTTGAGCGAGTCCATATTATGATTTAGGACTTGTTGGAATATTTGGACAGGGCCTCGGGTGGGCCCGGATTCCATTCGGACATCGCGCGGGGGCAAAACCAACCTTAGAAAAACTGCACTAGATCTGGTGTGACTGCACCTGCGAAGGATCAGCCGCAGGTGCGAGACCGTAGGTGCGGTCCCAGCCTCGTAGGTGCGGCCTTAGAAGGGCTGCCCATTGTTCGCAGGTACGGGCCCTTTCTCGTAAAAGCAAAGCCGCAGGTGCGGACTCCGTTCCGCAGGTGCAACCACTGGCCCCCTTCCCCTTTTCTGCAGGTGCGAGATTTTTCTCGTAGATGCGAGACCGAAGGTGAGGTCCTCGACCCGCAGGTGTGAAAAAACTGAAGGCAGTGAGGTTGTTTAAAATACGGGACTTAGTCACTTTGATTCATTTTTTCTTCGTCTTGGATGATTTTGAGAGCTTGCAGAGGAGAGATTCGACCAAGCAATCGTAAGGTTAGTAATTCCTACCATAAAGTGAGTTTAATACTTGAATTATTGGGTAGATTAACACACAAAATTAGTAGAAATCATGGGTTAGATTCAAACCTAGGTTTTGATAAAAATGCAAAATTACCAAGGAATTTGTTATGAAATCATGCAAAAACTATATATTTACCGATCCTTAGTCTATGGGTAACTATTTCCCTTGAAAATTTCTGGAACCCGAGCATGTGGGCCTGGGGGTGTATTTTGTGATTTTGCAAATTAGGTTGAGATTACCATTCAATAGGAGAATAATGGACTTTTGAGCATAGATTTATTTATTTATATAATGTTTAGCTAGTTTCGAGTTCTTGGGCGACCAATTCGGAGATTTGAGCGCATTCTTGACCCGGAAAGTAGGCTTGACATGAGGTAAGTCTCCTTTCTAACCTTATAAGAGGGAGTTGTCCCCGTAGGTGAATATAACAAATTATATGCTATTATTTGTGGGGGCAACGCACGCACGAAGTGACGAGAATCCGTGCGTAGAAACTATTATATTATGTCGGATAGTTTAGGATTCACAAGCATGTTTTATGTGTCGTATTTATAATCTTAGTGATAATTTAGGTTGTTGAATGTCATTGAATTACTACGTGAACATTTAGAAGGTTACATTTCACAATTTAGATTATTGGTCCTTCTTTGTAAGAATATTCTCTACTAAATTCCTGGTTTTCTGTTAATTATGTGTATAATACGGGTACCCACGTCACATGTATGATTTGCGAGCGGGGTAGCTCTACTATTATGTTAACCGCGTCGCATGTTCGATTTGTGAGAGGTGTAATAGATGCATCTATGGTTCGATCCGTTCGACCCTTCAGCAGTGCACATTTATTATTGCGTCGTATCGGCCGTACGTTCACGACATGTTATGTGTTTGTTAACTGTTTGGAATTCTATGGTTATTTATCTGTTGAATATCCTGGAAAAAAAATTAAATTAGTAATCTATACGATAGGGGACTTGACACATAAAGGTAATTGTAAGGAAATTTGATGCTCATATCTTTATCACTTATTTATAAATGCCATTCTTGCTTAGCCTTTTTTTTAAAACATATAATTTTGTCCCTAGTAAGTGTCGCATCGACCTCTCGTTACTACTTCTTCGAGATTATGCGGGATACTTACTGGGTACATATTGTTTATGTACTCATGCTACGCTTTGTTCTTAATTGTACAGGTTCTGAGGCAGGTGCATCTCGGTATCAGTTCAGAGATCGTCCCTGACTTATACTTGGTTTAGACTTCACGGTGAGCTGCTTCTCTTGATGACCCTCAGCAGCACTATGGAGCCTTCTTTTTGTTATTTCTGTCTATATTCTTCCCATACAATTGGATAGACTTTCATTTCTTTTGGTTTTACTCTATAGATGCTTGTAGACTTGTGACACTAGTTCATGGCATACACGCTAGTAGACTATTCTTTTGGAATGTAATTATTAAATCATGACTTCTTTTGACCATCTCAGCTTAAATAATTGTCTAAGTTATTCGTTACTATTGAATTTCTTAAATTTAAATTAAGTAAATGTTGTAAAGGTTTTGGTAAAATAAAATGAAACTCACTAGTAGATTAATGTTGGCTTGCCTGAAAATGGTGTAGGGCGCCATCGCGACCTAGGTTAGGATTTTGGTCGTGACAACATGGTATCAGAGCTCTAGGTTCACGTAGGTCTCACAAGTTACGGGCAAATATAATAGAGTCTTGCGGATCGGTATGGAGACGTCTGTATTTATCTCTAGGAGGCTATAGGGTGTTAGGAAATCTCTTTTTATTCATCTTCTATCGTTTAGTTGATGGTATACTAAATCTCACTCTTCTATTCTCTCACAAATTGTGAGGACGCGCGCAGCCAACATTTCGGACACGGGTGGGGCCGCTACCCCTGTCGTTAGAAGATGGGGGAGGGCACTGGCCCGAGGTAGGGGACGACGGCATCCTACAGCTGCCCCAGTTACACCACCAGCGGATCCAGCAGAGGATCTCATCACTGAGGAGCAGGGTGAGGCGCCCGCAGCAGATCCTGCCCCGTTGGACTTCATGACGACGTCGGGATTTCAGGAGGTCATGGGCCGTATGATGCGGTTCATGGACACCATGACTCAGGCTGGTTTATTTCCAGCGGACCTGGACACATCTCAGGAGGGGGGGGAGGGGGGGCACAGACCTCTACTGCCCAGGCCGCAGGACATCGAGCAGCAATTTATCAAACCTCGGGTACACTGCCCATGGGTGGGGTCCAGCCTGTAACAGCAGCAGCACCTGAGCCTAGACCAGCTACGGACGGTGGTCCGCAGAAGTTGTTATACAGATGGACCAGACTGCACCCTCCTATCTTCGGAGGTGAGCGTCATGAGGATGCCCAGGACTTTATTGATTCGTGCACAGACAGACTGCACAACATGAGGATACTGGAATCCCATAGAGTGGATTTCACTACTTTTCAGCTAGAGGGTAGGGCCCGTAGATGGTGGCAGTCCTACATTCTTGGAAGAACGGCAGATTCTCCTCCCCTCACTTAGGATCAGTTCACTCAACTATTCCTGGACATGTATATTCCACCCTCTGAGAGGGAAGAGCTGCGGTATTAGTTTGAGCAGCTGGAGCACGGTCAGATGTCAGTGAACGACTACGAGGCTAGGTTTTCTGAGTTGTCTCGTCATGCACTTATGATACTTCCTACTGACGCAGAGAGAGTGTGGAGATTTGTAGCCGTGTTGCACTCAGGTATTAGGTCCAACATGGACCGAGAGGTGGAGATGGAGACTTCTTATCAGCTTGTGGTAGAGATTGCTCGCAGGATTGAGGGTTATCGATCGAGGAGCAGAGAGAAGGGGAAGCATGATAAGAGGGCTCGGCTTTCTGGGGATTTCAGAGGTGCTTCAGCTAGGGGAAGAGGTCAGTTTGGTAGGGGCCAGCCTAGTCGGCCCCCATATTCAGCACCCTCACCACCTCCTCGAGGTGCCCCGGTGAGGCCTTATTTTAGCGTTCTGGCGGAGAGTTCTTATCGCCCACCAGCCATTTAGGGTTCCTCCGGCGGGTATTCTGGTCATCAGGGGTCTTCCATCCCCTATTTCAGTGTTATGCTAGAGAGTTCATACCGTCCTCCAGCTATTCAGGGTTCTTCTTCAGGGCAACAAGCTATGGTGCCGAGAGGTTGTTATGAGTGCGGGTATCCAGGCCATATAAAGAGGACTTGTCCCAAGCTTCAAGGCAAGGCAGTGCAGAAGAGTCATCAGCCTATGGTTTCAGCACCGGCAGTTCGGCCACCTAGAGGTGGGGACAAGCCGGTAGATGTCATCCTAGAGGTGGAGGCCATACAGGGGGAGCCCAGTCAGCTCCTGTTCATTGCGGTGGAGGCCAGTCATCCGACGCTCCAGCTAGATTCTATGCTTTCCCGGCCAGACCAGATGCAATGTCCTCAGATGCCGTGATCACATGTATTATTTCAGTGTGCGGTATAGATGCGTCGGTATTATTTGATCCAGGATCCACTTATTCATATGTATCAGCCTTGTTTGTTCATTTCCTGGATATTCCTCGTGAGTCTTTGTGTACTCCTGTTTATGTGTCCATTATTGTGGGTAATTCTGTGGTTGTGGACCGGATTTATCGGTCCTGTGTGGTTACATTCTGTGGGTTCGAGACCAAAGCGGACCTCCTGTTGCTTGAAATGATTGATTTTTAGGTCATCCTGGGCATGGATTGGCTATCTCCCTATCATGCCATTCTAGATTGCCATGCCAAGATTGTTACTCTAGCCATGCCCGAGTTGCCGAGATTGGAGTGAAGAGGTTCCTCAGTTAGTGCAGCTAGTCGGGTTATTTCTTCCTGAAGGCTCGACGTATGGTCGAGAAGGGTTGTTTGGATTATCTTGCTTATGTGCGAGACACCACCGTCGAGTCCCCGATGATTGATTCTGTGACGGTAGTTCGGGAGTTTGCTGATGTATTCCCTTTAGACCTTCCAAGCATGCCACCGGATCGTGACATTGATTTTTGCATTGACTTAGCTCCAGGAACCCAGCCTATATCTAATCCCCCCTACTGTATGGCTCCGAGGGAATGGAAGGAATTGAAAGAACATTTGAGAAATTGTTAGCTAAGGGGTTTATCAGACTGAATGTATTGCCTTGGGGTGCTCTAGTGTTATTTTTTAAGAAGAAGGATGGGACTATGCGGATGTGTATTGACTACACCGCTAGTTGAACAAAGTCACCATCAAGAACAAGTACCCGTTGCCGCATATCGATGATTTGTTTGACCAGTTGTAGGGTGCTCGGGTGTTTTCTAAGATTGATTTGAGATTGGGATACCATCAGCTGAAGATTCAGGACTCGGATGTTCCGAAGACTGCCTTTCGTACGCGATATGGTCATTATGAGTTCCTGGTGATGTCTTTTGGCTTGACTAATACCCCCATCAACATTTATAACAGGGTGTCAGGCCTTATATTGATTCTTTTGTCATCGTCTTCATTGATGACATTCTGATTTACTCATGTAGCCTGGGGGAGCACAGACAACATTTGAGAGTTGTGCTCCAGACTTTGCGAGAACAAAAGTTGTACGCTAAGTTCTCCAAGTATGAGTTTTGGTTAGATTCTGCGGCATTCTTGGGACACATGGTATCCGGAGAGGTTATCAAGGTGGATCCTAAGAAGATTTGATGAATATAATACTATGAACTGTGAGCCTTCTCTAGAATCCTCTCCCTCAGGACGTCAACATTAGGGACACATAAGCGGCTCTGAAGCCTCAGAACACCATCCTCGCCAATAGAAACCTCCTTGGCACCACCCTGTGACACTGTCTCCCGGAGGGCTACCAAGTGCGGATCATCAAGCTGTCGAGCCTTGATCTCCCCCAATAATGAAGATTGAGCAACCACACGTGCAAGAACTCGGCTAGGCTCTGAAAGGTCCAACCTCACCAGGCGATTAGCCAAGGACTGAATATCCAAAGCTAGTGGTCTCTCCTCTGCTGAAATGAAATCCAAGCTACCCATACTCTCCGCCTTCCTACTTAAGGAATCTGCAACCATATTCGCCTTGCCCGGATGATATCATAATACTTCAGCAACTCAAGCCATATACGCTCCCTCAAATTAAGATCCCTCTGCTTGAACAAGTGCTGCAAATTGCGGTGATCTGTATAAAATTCACAAGGCACCCCATACAAGTAGTGCCTCCAAATCTTAAGAGCATGAACAATCGCCGCCAACTCCAAATCGTGCACAGGGTAATTATTCTTATGAGCATTCAGCTGACGTGAAGCATATGCAATAACTCGCCCCTCCTGCATCAACACACATCCCAAACCAACGCGTGAAGAGTCACAATAAATTGTATACATCCCAGAACCGGAAGGCAATACTAGAACTGGTGCTGAGGTCAAGAAGCTCACCTCACACTCGTCGGAGCATCGAAATGGGGCATTCTTCTGGGTCAATCTAGTCAGAGGAGCTGCAATGGATGAAAAACCCCTATTCCTCCTTTGATGACTCCTAGTAGAGAAAGCCTAAATTTTCCGATGTGGATTGAAAGGAAGTTGGGGATGGACATAGATCCTTCCGCCTATCCGAATTGTTGGAAATATAGTAATGTTTTTTGTATTTTTTATTTCCCGGCCATTGGAAGCAATCTTCACTGGCACAAGGATCTCCTCACAGCAACCTCCACTACAATAGAAACCAACAATGAGTTTACAAAGGCTTCGAGTAGTGCAGGATAGGCTAATTGGTGCTACGAATATGTATCGTGACTTGAGGCAGCATTACCGGTGGAGGCGGATAAAGAAGGACATAGTGGAGTATGTAGCTAGATGTATGAATTGCCAGCAGGTTAAGTATGAGCACTAGAGGCCAGGAGGCCTACTCCAGCGAATGCATATACCTGAGTAGAAATAGGTGCGCATCACTATGGACTTCGTAGTTGGGTTGCCTCGGACTTTGCGGAAGGTTGATGTGGTTTAGTTCATTGTGAAAAGTTTGACCATGTCGGCACATTTCATTCCAGTAGCTACTACTTATACTTCTGAGAGGTTGGCCCAGATCTACATTGGAGAGATAGTTCGGTTGCACGGTGTTCCTGTGTCCATTGTATCAAATTGAGGTCCTCAGTCCATCTCGCATTTTCGTAGAGCAGTACAGGGTGAGTTAGGCACCCGGGTAGAGCTCAACACAACATTCCACCCTTTGACCGACGGGCAGTCAGAGCGGACAGTTCAGATATTGGAGGACATGCTCAGGGCATGTGTGATTGACTTTGGAGGGCAGTGGGGCCAGTTCTTGCCCTTGGCCGAGTTTGCTTATAATAACATTTATCAATCCAGCATTGATATGGCTCCATTTAAGGCTTTGTATGGTCGGCGATGTCGTTCTCCCATCGGGTGGTTTGAGCCCGACGAGGCTAAGTTGTATGGCACCGATCTGGTGAAGGATGCCTTGGAGAAGGTAAAGTTGATTCAGGAGAGGCTTCGCACAGCACATTCCAGACAGAAGAGTTAAGCGGACCAGAAGGCGCGTGATGTATCATTTATGGAGGGCGAGAAGGTTCTGTTGAAAGTTTCGCCGATGAAGGGTATTATGAGGTTTGGGAATAAGGGAAAGATGAGCCCAAGGTTTATAGGTCCATTTGAGGTGTTGAGGTGAGTTCGGGAGGTTGCTTACGAGATCGCTTTACCTCCCAGTTTATACGGAGTTCATCCGGTTTTTCATGTGTCCATGCTCCGGAGGTACCACGCCGACTTCTCCCACGTGGTATATTTCAACACCATTAAGCTAGATGATAGGTTGGGTTACGAGGAAGATCCAGTTGCTATTATTGACAGGCAGAATCGCCGGTTGGGATCCAAGAGGGTTCCCGCCGTAAAGGTCCAGTGGAGGGGCCAACCAGTCAAGGAGGTGACTTGGGAGTCTGAGGAGGACATGCGGAGCAGATATCCACACTTATTCAGCACTCCAGGTGTGATTCTTGACCCGTTCGAGGACGAACGTTTGTTTAAGAGGTGGAGAATGTAACGACCCAACCAATCGTTTTGAGTTCTAGGACCCTGTGCCCCTAAATGAGACTTCCCGCAGTTGCGTTTCCTGACTTATAACTTGTGGGGATGGTTGGTTCGAGGATTGGAGGAGTTTGGAGTGGTATAGGAACACTTAGTTACTTAAGGTTGGCCCTAAAGGCCAAGTTTGACTTCGGTCAATATTTTAACAAACAACCTCGGAATCGAGATTTGAAAGCTTCGGTAGGTTCGTATGATGATTTTCGACTTGGGCGTATGTTCGGAACGGGTTTTGGATCACACGGGAACGTTTAGGCACCAAATAGTGAAATAAGGTTCCTTAAGTACAAAAATTGAGGTTTGGAACGTGTTTCTGTGTTATCGAGGTCCGAATGGAATTTCGAGATCGGGAATACTTTCGTTATGTAATTTATGACTTGCTTGCAAAATTTGGTGTCATTTTGAGTATAGACATGTTTCGGCGTGTTGGAAGTGAATTCAAGAACTTAAAGTTCTTAAGTTTGATCCAATAGGTTTTGGGGTATGATTTTTAGATTTTGTGTTGTTTCAGACGTTTTGAAGGCTCGAGCGAGTCTATATTATGATTTAGGACTTGTTAGAATATTTGGACGGGGCCTCGGGTGGGCCCGGATGCCATTCGGACATCGCGCGGGGGCAAAACCATCCTTAGAAAAACTTGTGGTGCACCAGATCTGGTGCGACCGCACCTGTGAAGGATCAGCCGCAAGTGCGAGACCGCAGGTGCGGTCGCAGCCTCGCGGGTGCGGCCTTATAAGGGTTGCCCATTGTCCGCAGGTGCGGGCCCTTTCCAGCAGAAGCGGAGCCGCAGGTGCGGACTCCGTTCCGCAGGTGCGACCACTGGCCCCCTTCCCCTTTTCCGCAGGTGCGAGATGTTTCTCGCAGATGCGAAACCGCAGGTGCGAAGAACTTGTAGGCAATGAGGTTGTTTAAAATATGGGACTTAGTCATTTTTAACCATTTTTTCTTCATCTTGGACGATTTGGAGAGCTTTCAAAGGAGAGATTCGACCTTGCAATCGTAAGGTAAGTAATTCCTACCATAAAGTGAGTTTAATACTTGAATTCTTTGGTAGATTAACATACAAAATTAGTAGAAATCATGGGTTAGAGTAAAACCTAGGTTTTTGATAAAAATGGGAAATTACCATTTCTATGAAATCATCTAAAAACTATATAATATTGATCCTTAGGCTATGGGTAACTAGTTCCCTTGAAAATTTCCAGAATTCGAGCATGTGGGCCTGGGGGTGTATTTTGGGATTTTTCAAATTAGGTTGAGATAACCATTCAATAGGAGAATTATGGACTTTTGAGCATAGATTGATTTATTTATATAATGTTTGGCTAATTTTGAGTTCTTGGGCGACCAATTCGGAGATTTGAGCGCATTGTTGACCGGGGAATTAGGCTTGACACGAGGTAAGTCTCCTTTCTAACCTTGTAAGAGGGAATTTTCCCGTAGGTGAATATAACGAATTATATGCTATTATTTGTGGGGCCTACGCACGCACGAACTGACGAGAGTCTGTGCGTAGCTACTATTATATTATGTCCGGTAGTTTAGGATTCAAAAGCATGTTTTATGTGTCGTATTTATAATCTTAATGATAATTTAGGTTGCCGAATGTCATTGAATTACTACGTGAACATCTAGAAGGTTACATTTCGCAATTTAGATTATTGGTCCTTCTTTTAAAGAATATTCTCTACTAAATTCCTGATTTTCTATTAATTATTTGTATTTATACGGGTACCCGCGTCGATGTATTATTCGCGAGCGGGGTAGCCCTACTATTATGTTAACCGCGTCACATGTTCGATTCGTGAGCGGTGTAATAGATGCATCTATGGTTCGAGTCGTTCGACCCTTCGGCAGTGCACATTTATTATTGTGTCGTATCGGTCGTACGTTCACAGCATGTTATGTGTTTGTTAACTGTTTGGTGTTATGTGGTTATTTATCTGTTGAATATCCTGAAAGAAAATTAAATTAGTAATTTGTACGATAGGGGACATGACACATAAAGGTAATTGTAAGGAAATTTGATGCTCCTGTCTTTATCACTTATTTATAAATGTCATTCTTGCTTAGCCTTATATTTAAAACATATTATTTTGGCCCTAGTAAGTGTCACGTTGACCTCTCGTCACTACATCTTCGAGATTAGGCGGGATACTTACTGGGTACATATTATTTATGTACTCATGCTATGCTCTGTACTTAATTGTACATGTTCTGAGGCAGGTGCATTTGGGTATCAGTCCGGAGCTCGTCCCTGACTTATACTTGGTTTAGACTTCACGGTGAGATGCTTCTCTTGACGACCCTCAGCAGCACTATGGAGCCTTCTTTTTGTTATTTCTGTCTATATTTTTCCCATACTGTAGGATAGACTTTCATTTATTTTTGTCTTACTCTACTAGATGCATGTAGACTTGTGACACTAGTTCATGGCATACACGCTAGTAGACTATTCTTTTGGAATGTAATTATTAAATCATGACTTCTTTTGACCATATCAGCTTAAAGAATTGCCTAAGTTATTCGTTACTATTGAATTTCTTAAATTTAAATTAAGTAAATGTTAGAAAGGCTTTGGTAAAATAAAATGAAACTCACTGGTAGATTAATGTTGGCTTGCCTCACAATGGTGTTGGGCGCCATCGCGACCTGGGTTATTTGGGTCGTGGCATAGACAATGGCACGTCATCACCCTTCGTGCTTTACACTCTTCCTCACATGATAATAAATATAAACAATGGCACGGCATCACCCTTCGTGCTTTACACTCTTCCTCACCAAGCATATAAATATCAATAAAATGGCAAGGCAGAAAGTATATATATAATATCGAGTAGAGTGTTCTATGAATATTCCAAACAAATTCTCAATCACTACTTTACAAGACAAAAATGTTTCAATGAACCCTCAAGGGCCATATAATTCAAGTACTTTCACAAATCTCACCATATATTAGCAACACAGTTATAGAATCCAGCATCAAAAAACAATATTGGTCGTAGCAATGTAGTAGTGATCACGCATAGAGATGACCAAACTAGACACATCAATATATTCCCAGAATTCTGTCAAATTGGATCAAGTTATCTTAGGCTAGGTCTATGTTTCTAACATTTTATACTATGTTTTTAATATATGTAAATCAAACGAAGCAAGGAAATTACGTAATTCTACAAAACACAATTACAACGTCATCTACCCCCGAGCATGATAAACCCTAGTACATACATATATGCTCGTCACCTCGTATATGTATCACCCCCGCATGTAGCTAACAATGAGGAAAAATTCCCTCAACAAAGTTAGGCAAAACACTTACCTCGAACAAGTCAATTACAATACCGAGCAAGCCAAGCGGTGTTCTAAAAATGCCACCACACGCGTAGTGACCTCCGAACGTCTCAAAACTAGCCAAAATCAACTCAAATATATCAAATAAATCCCAAGGAAACAAGTCCAAATGATAAAGATTGAATCCTAAATAAAATCCTAAATCCAGCCAACAATCACACCCAGGCCCATGCCTCAAAACCCGATAAAACTCATAAAATCCAACAACCCATTCAATTATGAGTCCAACCATACTAGTTTCACTCAATTCCAACTCCAAAACGATGTTCAAAACTCAAAACTTCATGTTATAAAACTTTAGACAAAACCCCCCAAATTTCACTTTGAAATCATCAATCAAATCTCGAAAACGAAAATAGATTCATGAAATATAACCAAAACCAAGTAGAGAACACTTACCCCAATCCATATGGTTAAAATTGCCTCCAAAGTCGCCCAAATCCGAGCTCCCCAACTCAAAATATGACCAAACGAACAAACTCTAGTTTTATATATTTTTCTGCCAGCTATTCTGCCTCGTTTCTCGTGCCAAATGATCCCGAAACTCGCTTTTTATGCCTCAAATAGATTCCTTGTGAAAATATAGTCAATTTAGGCCTTTGAATCACTCAATTTGACCTTATAATGAATGAGATATGTAGGTTTTAATATTTACAAATTGTGCAGATTTTTAAATACGCTGTCAGTAGCAATTTCGTAATTCATCTGGAAAACATTTGGCAACCTATTTTTTAGTAAAATGACAATAAATTCCTCATACGATGTCCGAATTTGACGGTTCTTTTTGCTATGGATTCGTATTTACGATACGGATCTAATGCTTCAATCAAAACAGAAATCTGAGCTTATTAGCTTAACGTAATACCATTTATGCTTGAAAAAACGACATCAAAACATAAGAAAAATGAGTGCAACGCAACCCAAACCTATTTTAAACTCACCCGAGCCCCTCGGGACCATGTAAAAGTACCAACAATCACCATAACATAACACGAAGATACTCAAGCCCTCAAAATACTGAAACGAATGCAAATACTCAAAACGACATGTCGGGTCGTCACAATCTGCTTGCCATGTTAGGCAAGCAATTATGTAGCACCATAAGTGAGTAACCAGTAGTGAGAGGTGGTCAACAAGGTAAGGGAATCATTGATTGATTTCATTTTAGGGTCGGAATCAGGGATAATATGTTGATGGCGCTAGGATTTGCAGAGGAGGGGAGAAGGTTCGAGAGAGTATAGGGGCGGCTGGCTGACAAAAATAGTCTCTAGGGTTAGGGATGGGGGATATACGGATAAATGGGGGGATTATTGTGAGTCGTTGATTACTTTGATCAACGGTTGGGATTTGAGAAGAATTAGGCCGGGTTCTGGATTAGGTTGGGAATTAAGGGTGGTTTGTATTGGGCTTAGGGATTGGGCCAAGGGTCTGGGTAGGTATTTAGGTAATTTGGATGGGGTGTTGGTCCGAAAATGGCTTAGAAATAGGCTGTTATTTAAATACCCAAATCTAATTAATAAATAATTTGTAAAAAAATCATTAATAAATTAATAAAAATATCATTTGGGCATAAAAACAAATAAAAACAGTTATATAACATTATAAAAGTATAAAAAGATTATTTTGGCATAAATAAAGTAATTTTAAATACATACAGGCTATTATTGCAAATTATTCAATTTTAGACTTTAAAATGCAAATGTAATTATGACAAATACGTTAAAAATATTTAAAATCTAATATGGGTGCAAATTGTGAAATTAAATGATAAAATCATTATAAAATAATTTGTGAGATAATTAATGAGTACCTATATAATAAATATGCAGGAATAAATTGATTTAAAACCTTTTAAAATTATATAAAATTATGAAAAATGCTTGTATATGTCTATAAATCAAGTGATGGTGCATATGCACTATTTTGAAAGTATATATATATTTGAAAAATATGAGGGGAAAATTGGGTATCAACAGCTGCCCCTCTTTACCTAGGAAGGATGAAAGAGTTGTCGGGTAAACAAATGATGACCGATTTTGACCGAATGGATTAATTTGAAAAATATAGGCCGCACTATGGTTTTTGAGCTGCCTACATATCCCTGGTTTTACAGGAATCAGGCCATGTGTAGTTCTGGATCTGACGTTGGAATGGACCGGTAGAGTTGTTGTAAGAACGGACAAAATATTCTGGATAGGACAAATCGGGGTTGAGAATAGTTATGGATACTTGAGTAGATATCAGATGAGAATGGGCATGGACGATGATCGATTATGTTTGAGATAATTGAAGGATATGAACGTTGAATGGAAACTGGAGCGAAGATTGCTCCCGTTAAGATAACGGTTACTCACCGAATCACCTGCAAACTCAAAATACAATGCGTGCATATATATTATTTCATAAATTTAAACATGATGCAAATTCCCTTTGGACCATGGAGATTGTCTTTGGACGGTGAGGATGACGCCCTTAGACCATGACGTCCCGGGCCATGAATTGTGCGGTAAAGGATTCGCAGGCCATGAAATGATGTTCTCGGGCTATGAAAATGGTGCCTCCGAACCATGATTCATTTGAATAATGATGTGCAAGATTAAGAGATCCTCAGGCCGTGGCATGGTGTCTTCCGTCTATGAGGATGATGCCTTCAGACTATGATGCCTTTGGACAAATTGGCTATGTATCAGCCCATGAGATGTGAAGACATGGTGCTTGAGGTAAAACAAGACATAACTTAGTCTTGTGTAGAGTTGGGGGAAGAGCTTAGCCCCGAGAGAAGAGAATGATTCAAGGTTTGGGATAGAGTAACATTAGTGGTCATACTGGGAGAGACAATGCTTAGCCTCATGCAAATGGAGAAGGCAATGCTTAGCCTTATGCAAATAAGGAGGCAGGGCTTAGCCTCATGCAAGATTAGAGACAATGCTTAGTCTCGTGAAAATGGAGAAGGCAATGCTTAGCCTTATGCAAATAAGGAGGCAGGGCTTAGCCTCATGCAAGATTAGAGACAATGCTTAGTCTCGTGCAAATGGAGAAGGCAATGCTTAGCCTTATGCAAATAAGGAGGCAGGGCTTAGCCTCATGCAAGATTAGAGACAATGCTTAGTCTCGTGCAAATGGAGAAGGCAATGCTTAGCCTTATGCAAATAAGGAGGCAGGGCTTAGCCTCATGCAAGATTGGAGACAATGATTAGTCTTATTCAAATAGAGAAGGAAATGCTTAGCCTTATGCAAATAAGAAGGCAGGGATTAGCCTCATGCAAGATTAGAGACAACGCTTAGTCTCATGCAGGGGAAAGGAAATGCTTAGCCTTAAGCAAATAAGGAGGCAGGTCTTAGCCTCATGCAAGATTAGAGACAATTCTTAGTCTCATGTAGGGGAAAGGCAATGCTTAGCCTTATGAAAATAAGGAGGCATGGCTTAGCCAAGCAAGATTTGAGACAGTGCTTAGTCTCATGCAGGGGAAAGTCAATGCTTAGCCTTATGCAAACAATGGAGCAGAGCTTAGCCTCATGCAAGATTGGAGACAGTGCTTTGTCTCATGCAGGGGAAAGGCAATGCTTAGCCTTATGCAAATAAAGAGGCAGGGCTTAGCCTCGTGCAAGATTGGAGACAGTGCTTAGTCTCATGCAAATGGAATAGTAAGTAGGAGCAGAATATTTCTTAGCTGGAGATATATTTGCGCTTGGAGTTTTGGTTGTTATGAAGATAATGATTCCAAGGTGCGCCCGTACTTGCGTCTATTCCTTGTCCCTGTATCCAAAGAAAAATTGTGAGTTTGGGGGGGGGGGGGGGGGGGGGGGGTGCGGGTTTTTTTGTTTTTTTTTTC
>ML265115.1:27829-75744 GCA_005239495.1 Nicotiana undulata | reverse complement strand
TGTGGGGGGGGGGGGGGGGGGGGGGGGAGATGGTTCGTGCCTTTGTCTGCTTTCTTTGCTCCGCTCTGCATTAGAGTCTTGTTCGAGTTACCGTGGGTAGAATTTGGCTAAGAATAAATTTTTCGAAAAATATGTATGCATAGTTATTCAAAAACACTGTAATATGCGATTTGAAAATCGATAAGATGAACCAGTACCTGTGACATTATTAGAGACATTGCGGCCTTTCTGACATAGAATTTTGAGGGTCCTCCTCAAAATTCTGCCCCAGTTATCTAGACGAACTTCTGGTTGTTCCGCATACAGTGCCGTTGGTTGAACTTACTTCGGAATTTTGAGGGTCCTCCTCAAATTTATGCCCCAGTTTCTAATTATGGAAAAATGGAAATTTTATTTTATTTTGACCGAACCCACAGGGCTGCCTACGTATCCCCTCTTAAACGGGAATCAGGTCAAGTGCAGTTCAAATACATCATATGAAGAAATGCAAACAATTTACACATAGTATCTTTTGACTGCATCTAAATTGATAGGCTTTAGCCAGATTTCTCCATCCATTTCTGTGAGTATGAGTGCTCCTCCTGTTAGTACCCTGTGAACCATATAAGACCCTTGCTAGTTGGGTTAGAATTTCCCTTTGGCTTCATCTTGATGTGGGAAGATTCGTTTCAGCACCAACTGCCTCGGTGTGAACTGTCTAGATTTGACTCTTTTGTTGAAAGCTCTAGACATTCTGTTCTGATAAAGCTGACTATGACACACTGCATTCATTCTTTTCCCGTCAATAAGAGCTATTGCTCATAGCGGCTCCTTATCCATTCTGCATCACTGAGTTCAGCTTCTTGTATAATTCTCAAAGAAGGAATTTCTACCTCGGCGGGGATGACGACTTCAGTACTGTTGACCAATAGGTAAGGAGTTTCCCCAGTTTACATGCGAACTGTAGTACGGTATCCCAATAAGGTGAATGGTAACTTCTCGTGCCATTGTTTATGATTCTCTACAATCTTCCTTAGTATCTTCTTGGTGTTCTTGTTGACGGCCTTCACGTCTGCATTCATTTGAAGAATGTATGATGTGGAATTCTTGTGCTTGATTTTGAAGGTTTCACACTTGGCTTTAATCAAATCACTGTTTAGATTGGCGGCATTGTTAGTGATGATGGATTCTGGAACCCCGAATCGACAAACAATACGATCCCTAACAAAATTTGCGATGACTTTCTTAGTTACAGCTTTGTAAGATGCAACTTCAACCCATTTTGTAAAATACTCGATGGCCACTAGAATGAACCTGTGCATGTTTGAAGCGGTGGGTTCAATTGGACCGATGACATCCATTACCCAGGTAGCAAAAGGCCAAGGTGCACTTGTTGCGTTGAGTTCATTTGGCGGTACCCATATCATATATGCGTGTATCTGGCACTGGTGACATTTCTGGACATACTGGATGCAGTCTGTTTCCATAGTCATCCAAAAGTATCCGGCTCTGAGTTCTTGGCTAGGACGAAACCATTCATATGTGGGCCGCAGGTTCTGACATGTAATTCTTCAAGCAATTTGGAGGCTTCTTTGGCGTCAACACACCGTAATAGCCTTAGATCAAGAGTTCTTATATATACAGAATTCCTCCGCTTTGGAAGAAATGGTTGGACAACCTCCGAAGTGTGCGTTTTTAGTGTAGTTTACATGTTTCGGATATTCTCCTTTTTCCAAATACTTCCTGATATCGTGGAAACATTTATTTCCATATGTTTCTTCTTCGACATGAGCACAATAATCTAGTTGATTATGGATTCTCACTGGAATGGGATCGATGAAATTCTTGTCCGAGTGTTGTATCATGGAGGACATAGTGGCTAGTGCATCTGCGAATTCATTCTGGATTCTGGGGACATGCCGGAACTCTATCTTCGTGAACCTATTCATCATTTCTTGTACGTGACGCAGATATGGCAGTATTTTGGTGTTCTTCCTAGCCCACTCCCCTTGTACCTGGTGGACCAGTAGGTCTGAATCACCTATCACCAACAATTCCTAAATATTCATGTCGAGAGCCAAATTGATCCATAATATGCAGGCCTCATATTTCGCCATATTGTTGATGCACGAAAACCTGAGTTTTGTGGACACCGGGTAGTGTTGACCGATTTCTTACACCAAAACGGCTCTGATACCGACTCCTTTGAAATTTGCAGCTCCGTCGAAAAACATTCTCCAACCGTCGTATTCTTCAATAATGTCTTCTCCTACGAATGACACTTCTTCATCAGGAAAATACATTTTCAGTGGTTCGTATTCTCCTCCTACAAGATTTTCTGCAAGATGATCTATTAATGCTTGTCCCTTGACTGCCTTCTGAGTTACATAGATGATATCAAAAGTAGGCATTCTTGTTATGAGATATGGCCAGCTTTCCTGTAGGCATAGGCTTCTGAAAGATGTACTTCAGAGGATCCATTCTTGATATGAGATATGTGGTATAAGCACAAAAGTAGTGCCTCAATTTCTAGGCTATCCATGTCAGAGCCAGCAAGTGCGTTCCAGTAGGGAGTACCGTGCTTCGTAAGGTGTGAACTTCTTGCTCAAATAATATATGGCATGCTCTTTTATCCTTGTCTCGTCATGTTGCTCCATGACATAACCTAAAGCCCCATCTAATACGGAAAGGTAGAGTAGTAATGGTCTACCCGGTTCTGGCAGGACTAGAACTGGTGGTGTGGACAAGTATTCCTTGATTTTGTCAAAAGCCTTCTGACAATCTTCATTCCAACTGGTTGCGACATCTTTCTTCAGTATTTTGAAAATCGGTTCACATATCATAATTGATTGTGCTATGATGTGGCTGATATAGTTGAGACATCCCATGAAACTCATCGCGTCCTTTTCATTCTTTGGTGGTGGTAAATCCTGGATAGCTTTGACTTTTGACGGGTCCAACTCAATTCCTCGACGGTTGACAATAAATCCTAACAATTTTCTAGCAGGAACTCCAAAGGCACATTTTGCGAGGTTCAGCTTCGGATTATACTTCCGCAGCCGGTCAAAGAACTTTCTCAAATCTGCTATGTAGTCTTTGGCCTTCTTAGATTTGATGATGACGTCGTCCATATATACTTCTATCTCCTTGTGTATCATGTCATGAAAAATGGTTGTCATGGCCCTCATGTAGGTGGCCCCAGCATTCTTCAGACTGAATGGAATCATTTTATAGAAATATACTCCCCATGGTGTAATGAAGGCTGTCTTTTTTGCGTCTTCTTCGTCCATCCAAATCTGATGATAACCCGCGAAGCAATCGACTAAGGACTGGAGCTCATGCTTGGCGCAATTGTCTATCAGTATGTGTATATTTGGTAGTGGAAAATCATCTTTGGGACTTGCTCTGTTTAAATCCCGATAGTCAACACATACCTTGACTTTCTTGTCTTTCTTCGGAATCGGCACAATGTTGGCCAACCAAGTTGGATATTCGACTACCCTGAGGACCTTAGCTTTGATCTGCTTGGGGACTTCTTCCTTGATTTTCAGACTCATGTCTGGTTTGAACTTTTTGAGTTTCTGCTTTACTGGTGGACACATTCGATTGGTAGGTAACTTGTGAGCCACTACTGATGTTCTCAACCCGGTCATATCGTCATACGACCATGAAAAAATGTCCTCATACTCCCTCACAAAACAGGTGTACTCTTCCTTCTCTGATGGTGACAATTGAATGTTTATGTGAGTTTCTTTGACGATTTCAGAATCTCCCAAGTTGACTACCTCAGTCTCGTCCAAGTTGGACTTAGGTTTGTTCTCAAAATTCTCAACTTCTCTGACGATTTCCTCATGTATCACATATTCTTCTTCTATCTCTTCCGAGTCACTATCATTATGTTGCATTATTTCATTACCTATCACAGACGTTGGTTCATCAAAGTAAGAAATAGTAATGTTGTAGAGAAAACGATATGAAAGATAATAATAATAAACCATCAAACTGTTGATAAATGTTGAAACGTTAAACAAAGTAATTTTTAATGACTTCAAACAAAGTTTTCCAAAGCAAAATACTGAAAGGAAAGAAAAGCGTTTCAAACAAAATGCTCAAAAAAGAATTATGTTCAAAATGAATGACACTAGCAGCCATGCTACCCGGGACTCGTCTGACCCTGGATGGTGTGGCGGTCCAGTTTCTGAGAACTGCTCCCTTCTCCACTATCTGGATGACAAAGAATTCTTCCTCTTCCTCCTCAACTATTACATTGCAAATCCATGTCTTCCTTTTCTAGAAATAAATTTCTTAAACCAGCTAGGACTTCATCTTCTTCAGATCCCCACATCATGTCAGCCTGATGAAAGGATTGGCTCCAATGTGGTACTGGCTGCTTAAGAGGGAAATAAGGACCGCGCCATGGTGGCGACCAATTTTGATACTCATGCCAGGTGTACTGATATCCCAATCCAAAAGTCGTGCCGTGACGTTTTAAATGTATTGGCTTGGAAATACCTTGGAGGCTCTTCCCGAGCCCTTTACCGGGTTCATACCCTGCCCAAGCTAGTATTCTTTCTATTTTGCTCCTCCACCACTTATCTTTCTCTATTTTGTTGACGCGCTCAATGCGGTGATAAGTCTCCCAACCTAACTTCCTTCTATTTTCCACGACCGGAACAATTTGGTTGGTATAAATAGGATTACTCCCATCTCCATGAATGATCATTTCCTGATGATTCCATTCAAACTTTACAGCCTGGTGCAAAGTAGAAGCCACGGCCCCGGCGGCATGTATCCAAGATCTTCCCAACAACAGATTGTTTGAGGCGGTTATGTCTAGCACTTGAAATTCAACATCGAACTAGGTCGGACCCATATGCAAGCATAGATTGGTTTCCCTAATTTTGGCCCCTTCAGACCCATCGAAAGCCTTCACATTCATAGTCTCTGCTTGTATTTCATGAAAACCTTTACCTAACCTTTTTAGAGTTGTCAGCGGATAGATGTTGAGACTAGACTCTTCGTCTATCAAAACCTTGGCAATGAATTTATCCTCACATTGTATCGTGATGTGCAGTGCCCTATTATGGTTTAATCCCTCTGGTGGAAATTCATCTTCATGAGAGGTGATCTTGTGGCTCTCCAGTACTTGCCCTACCATGTTAGCCATCTCCCCACATGTGATATTGTTAGGCACGTAAGCTTCATTCAATACCTTCATCAAGGCATTCCTAGGTGCCTCGGAATTCTGCAGTAATGATAGGATGGATATCTTAGCAGAAGTTTTGTTCAGATGGTCTACTACATAATATTCCCTCGCTTACACCTTTCCCCAAATATCATCCTGGCCAGTTTCAATGATGGGTTGTTTGGCAGCAGCTTCTCTACTCGTTCCTCCCAAATTCTCAAGTGTATAAATTCTGCCAGTCCTGGTCATCCCTTGTGCCACACTAGATTTAACCATTTTTCCTTTCCTTCTGGCTTCTACAACATAGTCCCAGGGCACGATATTGGACTTAAAGAGCGGTGTGGATGCTACCGTCACAGTGAAGGGTGTGGTTACTTCTACTTCAAACGGAGCAGGTGCAGCTGCCTGTGTTGTCACTTCAATTTCGAACGGAGTTGATGCGGCTACCTCAACTTCAACTAGTGGTTGTATCTGTACCACAATAGGAGTGAGAGTGACTGCAGGTTTCTTAGGATCATTCCCTTCTCGAATAAGTCCACTTGACCCTTCCGGATCCCATTCTTCATCAGTCTCTATCACATTTACTCCTTCACCTCTATGATCCGGAAAAGGATTATTGCGGACGTTAGGTGCGACCTCTTTTGCTTGTATGACCTTGGTATCAATCAATGTCTGGATTTTGTCTTTCAAAGTGCGACATTCATCGATGGTATGACCTTTCATGCCGGAGTGGTAGACACATGTTTTGTTTGGATTGACCCATTGAGAGGAGTTTTCCATGGCAACATCGGGAATAGGGGTAACATATCTAGCAGCTTTCAGTCTTTCGTATAATTGATGGATGGGCTCAGCAATAGGGGTGTATTGTCTGGGTGACCTGCGCTCAAAGTTTGGTCTGGGTTTCTGATAGTTTTGGCGGGCTGGCGGTGAGTGATAATATGTTGACTGGGTGTTATAAGTGTGGTAGGCAGTGGCGGGTTGTGGATATCTGGGAGGTGAAGGTTGATATGTAGGTGGAGGTGTTTGGTATGAAAGAGAAGATTTTGGACCTTAGTCTACCATCACAGCCGCTACTTCTTTCTTATTTGTTATGCCCCCTGACTGCAATGCTTTGTTCGTAGCCTACAATGCCTCAAAATTAGTCACCAACCCGCTCTTGATCCCTTCTTCAATCATTGCCCCTAGCTTGATGATGTCGGAGAATTTTTTATTCTCGATAACCATTAACCATTCATAGTGTTGGGGATCCTGGCCCAGATGAAGAACTTGTTCATCCGCTCTTCTTCCATTGTCGGCCTTACTTTTGCAGCTTCTGATCTCTACCGTGTAGCATACTTGCGGAAAGTATTTATTGGTTTCTTATTAAGGTTATGTATGTAGAATACGTCTGGTGCATTTTCCGTATTAAACCTGAAACGAACCATGAAGTTCGATGCCATGCTTACCCAGCTAGCCCACTTCTTTAGATTTTGACTGATGTACTGAGATATGGTGTCTCTAGTGAGATTTCTCATGAACAGCTTCATGTGAATCCTCCCATCTTTCCCAACTCCTACGAACGTTTCACAATATGTTCTTAGATGCACCTTTGGGTCACATGTTCCGTTAAATATCTAGAACTTAGGAGGTTTGTATCCCTCCGACAATTCTATATCTGGCTGAATACACAGATCTTCATAATTCAAACCCTCAATGTCTTTTCCTCCTTCGATACCTTGGACTCGACTTATGCGTTTCTTAAGTTCCTCTGCCATATTCTTGATGAGCAGGTCCTTCTCGGCGGATTCTGGTGTGTATGGGGTTTGTTGAGTGGGGTGAGGTAAGGTTTCTACGTATAAGGGGTTGTTTTGGTGGATACCGGGGGTTTGAGTGTAGTGGTGATCATTGGTTGAGTTTTTCGGATCGAGAGTAGGTTGTGGTGTATTTTGAGTAGTATGGTAGGTAGTAGTATGTGGATACTGAGTTGGGTGATATTGGTGCTGAGGAGGAGTTGGTACTTTTGGAGGATTAGGATTTTGGTGAGGCGTGGCGTATTGGTGATGTGCGGGAGGATTTTGTGGATGTTGGTTTGTTTTTTTTTTTTAGGAGACGCTGGGTTCTGGGTGTTTTACTGGTTAATATCCGGGAAATTTAAGGTAAGGGAGAGGTTTTCCAAGTTGCGGACCTGCTCAAGCTCCCCTTGCAATTCCAGTTTTTTCTGCTCCAACCGTAGAACCAAATCGTTCTGCGCCGGAGTACTCCGACCGTCTGAAGTTTCAAAATTCTCCACATACACAGCGTTATCTTTCTTGATACCAGTCATATCATCCATCTCAGCATTTCCCTTACTTTTAGGATCACTTGGAGGAGGAGGAGGTGGTGGAGGACCTCTGGATCTGGTATGATATGTTGATCATGCCAGTATGCACGAACCAACCTTAGGGTATGGGAATAGTCAAAGAATTAATAAAAAGGCAAACAATTCAGTAGGGAATTTTGGAAAGATATTTGCAGTATTTAAACATGCATCATAAATTCGCGTCCTAATTTGGGGACCTCATTGTGCCTGAGGTAAGCCTAGAGAATTGTAGATTTGGAGAAACTTAATGCCGATAATTAACTCATTTCATTAATGTAATAAATAATTCAAACCTCTAAAACGACAATAATAAAATATAAAAAAAAAAGAGTTGCTAATGGAATTTGCCTTATTACAATCAATTTCTAAAACGACTCTAGAAAAACAAGTAAACAATAACTCTAATCTACTTGGTCCCAGAGGGACCCTTTCCAAGCTTGTCCTTCTTGGCCCCATCGATCAGATTCCCCAGGTCGCGCATGTCCAGCAGCAGATATGCCCTTGCTAGGTGTCCTCCTTCGTTGCCATCTGCATTCTGACAATCCACGATCCTTTTCCTCATCTTCCCTTCAAGTTCCATCAGACCCTGCTCTAAGTATTCCAACTTCTCCGTTGACTTTGTAGCAATTTCCCTCCATTCGTTGATTGATTTCATGTCTACCTTATTTTGTTCCAAATGCCTGGCTTCGGCCTCGAGGATCCTTTTTTGCAACCTCTTGTATTTCACTTGTGCTTCGACGGCTTCATCTATGACCCCATTTCCTCGATCGACCCATGGCTCGATTTCTCCCGATATGTCATCATCCAACCATGATAGGTAGAAATACGCATGACCGATGTGGTACCGATCTGGACCGATGGTTTCCTTCTCCACAATAATCTTCAAATTCCACATGTGTTGGGCCTCACACTTGTATGGAATGGCATCATCCTGAAACTCTGCTTTGTAATGACTCATCTTGGAGACTCGTGGTATGACTTGTTGTCTCCCAGCTTGTCTCATGACTCTGATAGGAACATAAGGATATATGCCCCTCAACCCGATCAGCACCAAATGAGGAATATCCCTGGACCTGATGATGAACTCGCTAGTAGGGAACCACTCGAACATCCAATGGACCTTGTCATCAATCAGATTGCTGAAAAAGTGTACCAAATCCAAAACATTTTTTGGTTGTGCAAACCTGTCTGGGATGAAAGTTATTCTTTTCGGATGGTGGAAGGTTGTGTGATCATTCCATGGTCTTCGTGGAAATTCCTGGTGGTATTGTCCCCTTTGAAGATGCTCCAACAACCATATCTGCAGCAACAAATTGCAATCCTCAAAAAGTTTGAATCTCTTCTTGCAGCGGTCCAGAGCTCGGTATATTTGTGCTACGATCATTGGGACGATAGTGTAAGTCTGTCCCTCAATCCCTTCCATTAAAGTCTTGGTTACCATATAGAAACGAGTATGAATCTTGTCTCCTTGTATTGGAAATACTATCATACCCAGAAAACAAATGACGAACACAAAAACCCGACAATGAGTCTAGCCCAGGGAAGTGATGGCAAACTCATCATGAAAAATACGGTAGGAGGTGTTGTGCCCATATCACTCGTACAAGAAGTCGAAAGGTATGTAGGACTTCTTAAAGCAGACTAACTCGTCATTCTTTCTAAGACCCATCATTTTCAGACACCTCCTAGAAGTGCAATTTTCTGGTACCAACAGACCAGGACTATCCAAGGGTAGCCCAACGAAACCTCCGATTTCTTCAAGAAGGGGAGTCATCTCTATATTACCTAAATGATAGACAACCCTCTTTTCGTCCCAGAACAAGGTAGCAGCCTCGATCAGTACATTGTTTGGTTGAATGTCTAGGAAGCAGGGTAAATTTCCGAGAACTCTCTTCACATGATTATTTTTCTCTTGGCGAGAGATTTTCCCACTAGTCTAGCAATAACGGTGGGATACTTCGGACCATGCCGAACCTTGGGACATCGTACCTCATTTTCCGCAAAATAAACAAAGTTATCCCTTTCCCCCTCCGGGTTTGACTACTTACACATTAATGATTAGCATATCGACACGTTTTCCAAATAATGCACATATCATGATCTTACCCGCCGGGATTATGAAAATCCCGATGGGCTTTGGACAAGGCTTTCCTTAGAGGGTTATTATGCGGACAACATACTAACTCATGCTAGGTTTGAGCATGATGCATGTACAATTATTATTAGAGTAAGGTTTTTCTATATAAGTCTAGATTGGTACCCTCTTGCAGACAACTGGAGAGGGAAAGGCACAGAACAGTTGACTGCACCGCTGATCGACTAGTTTTATCGCAAATAAGCCTTTTCAAATTTAAAAGGGTAATATAGGAAGAGTGCGGACACTCATCAAGTGTCGCTATGGTATTAATTGTGCACGAGTGGAATATAATGCAGAGCAAGTAATTATGCAAAAAGAGAAATAACATCTTGTCAAGTATTTCACATGATGACAGTGATAAATGCGGTATTTAATAATTGTAAAGACAGGAAAGAAAGAAAAACAAGAAAGAAGTCAGTTCGTATAATGGAAAAGATTATAATAAAGAGGTAAAATGGGTAGGGACATAAAGATTGAAGCCAACGAATATGATTATAACAAGATTAAACTAAGAATTGCATATGAAAGGAGAATAGGGAAAGGGATGTGCGTGTAGAAAATAAATGGTGAATTTAAGCACAAAATAACAAAGGCGCGCTTATCAAGAGAGACTAATTCACACAAACCAAGTTCGTTATGGTAAGTGCCTAAAGATATCCCCAGCGGAGTCGTCAGGCTGTCGCGCCCCCTTTTTCTCGCGAAATCGGGTTTCGACATTGACAACTCTTTTAAAAGGGCGGGAATGGTTATTTAAAAGAGAGTCGCCACCTAACAGATTAAGGTGTGTTAGGGCACCTATTGCAAATGACTCAGATTTACTAGTTGCGTCACCAAAGATTAGGTAAGGGCTCAAATTACCTCGAGGAGAAGGTGTTAGGCACTCCTCGAGGTCCACATCGGTGGGTCCCGGCCAAACTCAAATCATGTGAATTAGTCTAATAGAGAAGAGAGAGAATTATTTTAATAGGAATGGGGGGTCCTAAGTTACACAGAATTAAGCAGGTTTCATTAATTAATTCACTGAGTTCAACATGTCTTGTATACAGAAAATAACTAGTCTAATAACAGTAACATATTAAACGAGTAACAATGGATTAAATAACTCACCAGTTAAGATGAATAGAAACGAATCTAACAATTTAGCAATGGTCACCAACAGAAGCAAACAATAGAGGATTTCTGGCCTTGGCTTCCAGCCGGCCAGGAATCAAAGCACAGAATAATAACAGTGTATAGTTTATGGTAGTGAGACTATTTCGAACTCTGAGTATGTTTTGAAAGGGAATGGGGGAGGGGTTTAAATAGTATTGAATTAGAGCACACAAATATGGCAAACATTAGTCAAAGTACTAGAAAGGAAAGCACCTAACAGTTAATAAAGAAAGAAAAACTCGAAACCCTAGTTTAGGTAAAACATACAAAATCGGCAGAAATAACAAGTAAAGAGATGTATATATGCAGAGACTTTAACACAATAATTAAAGAACCGAACAGATTTGGTTTGATTTTGAATAATAATTAAAAAAAACAAATTTAGGGCAAGTAGAAAAATCAGTTAGAAATTAACGAAGAGAGCTATAACAAGATGCACAGAGATATATAGATGGAAATAATTAAAGGGTTGAACCAGATTTGGTTCGATTCTGAAAAATCAAAAACCCTAAATTTAGGGTAAGTAAAAAAAAATTGGCAGAAATAACAAAGATAATTATAATAGGATGCACAGGGACATATAGACGGAAATATTAAAGAGAAATAATCAAAGAATCGAACCAAATTAGATCTAGAAAGATTTGTAACCCTAGTCTTAGGGTAAGTATAAAATCGCGAAGATTCTCATAGATTCATACCATAAAAAAAACGAGAACGAACACAGATAAAAAGAGGTTAAAGATCTAAACTAGTTTTGGTTCGAAATTAAAGAGATATGCTTGCCATGTTATGCAAGAAATTATGTAACACCATAAGCGAGTAATCAGTAGTGAGAGGTGGCCAATAAGGTAAGAGAATCATTGATTGATTCCATTTTAGGGTTGGAATCGGAGGGGTAATAGGTTGACGGCGCTAGGATTTGCAGAGGAAAGGAGAAGGTTCGAGAGAGTATAGAGGCAGCTGTCTGACCAAAATGGTCTCTAGGGTTAGGGGTGGGGATATAAGGAGAAATGGGGGGAGTATTGTGAGTCGTTGATCACTTTTGATCAGCGGCTGGGATTTGAGAAGAATTAGGTTGGGTTTTGAACTAGGTTGGGAATTAAGGGTGGTTTGGATTGGGCTTAGGGATTGGGCCAAGGGTCTGGGTAGGTATTTAGGTAATTGTGCTGGGGGGTTGGTCCTAAAATGACTTAGGAATAGGCTATTATTTAAATATTCAAATCTAATTAATAAATAATTTATAAAATAATAATAAATAAATAAATAATATTATTTGTGCATAAAAACAAATAAAAACAATTATCTAACATTATAAATGTATAAAAAGATTATTTTGGCATAAATAAAGTAATTATAAATACATACATGTTATTATTGCAAAATATGCAATTTTAGCCTTTAAAATACAAATGTAATTATGACAAATATGTTAAAAATATTTAAAACTTAATATGGGTGAAAATGGCGAAATTAAATGATAAAATTATTATAAAATAATTTGTGAGATAATTAATGAGTACCTATATAATAAAAATATAGGTATAAATTGATTTAAAACCTTTTAAAATTATAGAAAATTATGAAAAATGCTTGTATATGTGTATAAATCAAGTGATGGCGCATATGCACTATTTTGAGTGTGTATATATATATATGAGAGAAAAATTGGGTATCAACATCGGCAACTGAGATCAGGAGCTTCTTGGGGTTAGCAGGTTATTATCGCTGGTTCATGGAGAGCTTCTCATCTATTGCAGCACCTTTGACTAAATTTATCCAAAAAGGTGCTAAATTTCGTTGGTCCGATAATTGTGAGGCGAGCTTCCAGAAGCTCAAGACGGCTTTGACTACAGCACCAGCCCTAGTGTTTCCTTCCGGTTCGGGAATGTATACTGTGTATTGCGACGCTTCACGCATTGGCTTGGGTTGTGAGTTGATTCAGGAGGGGAAAGTTATTTCATATGCTTTACGTCAGCTGAAGCCCCATGAGAAGAATCATCTTGTGCATGATTTGGAGTTGGTCGCGATTGTTCATGCTCTTAAATTTTGGAGGCATTATCTTTATGGGGTGTCTTGTGAGGTTTACACTGACCATCGCAGCTTGCAGCATTTGTTCAAGAAAAGGGATCTCAATTTGAGGCAACGTAGGTGGCTTGAGTTACTATTGCCCGAATGTGATCGTGGATGCCTTGAGCAGTAACGCAGAGAGTATGGGTAGCTTGGCATTCATTTTAGGAGAGGAAAGGCCACTAACTTCGGACATTCAGTCCTTGGCTAATAGACTTGTGAGGTTGGATATTTCAGAGCCCAGCCGAGTTCTTGCATACGTCGTTTTTCAGCCTTCACCATTGGAGCAGATCAAGGCTCGGCAGTTTGATGATCCGCACATGTTGGTGCTCAGGGAGACTGTACTACAGGGTGGTTCCAAGGAGGTTTGTATCGGTGAGGACGGTGTTCTACGACTCCACGGTAGTCTATGTGTTCCTAATGTCGATGGCTTGAGGGAGAATATTCTAGATGAGGTGCACAGTTCTCGATATTCCATTCATCTAGGTGCTACGAAGATGTATCATTATCTGAGGTTGAATTATTGGTGGCGGCAGATGAAGAAAGACATAGTTGAGTATGTAGCTAGATGCCTAAATTGCCAGTAGGTTAAGTATGAGCACCAGAGTCTAGGAGGCCTACTCTAGCAGATGACTATACCTGAGTGGAAGTGGGAGCGCATTACTATGGACTTCGTAGTTGAGTTGTCGCAGACTTTGTGGAAGTTTGATGCAGTTTGGGTCATTGTAGACAGATTGACCAAGTCGGCACACTTCATTCCTGTGATGACTACATATACTTGGGAGAGATTGGCCTAGATATATATTCAGGATATAGTTCGGCTGCATGGTGTGCCTATTTCCATTATATCAGGCAGAGGTCCTCAATGTACTTCGCATTTCTGGAGAGCCGTATAAAGTGAGTTGGGACCCATGTAGATCTCAGCACCACATTTCATCCAAAGACCGACGGGCAGTCAGAGCGGACAATTCAAATATTGGAGGAAATGCTCAGGGCATGTGTGATTGACTTGAGAGGAAAGTGGGATCGATTCTTACCTTTGGCTAAGTTTGCTTACAACAACAGTTACCAGTCCCGCGTCGAGATGGATGCATTCGAGGCTTAATATGGTCGGAAGTAGCGTTCTCCCATTGGGTAATTTGATCCCGGCGAGGCTAGTTTGTACGGTACTGATTTGTGAAGGATGCCTTGGAAAAGGTGAAGTTGAAGCAGGAACGACTTCGCACAGCACAGTCCCAACTGAAAAGTTACGTGGATCATAAGGCACGTGACTTATCATTTATGGTGGGCGAGAAGGTTCTCTTGAAAGTCTCACCGAAAAAGGAATCATGAGGTTTCAGAAGAAGTTCAAGTTGAGCCCAAGGTTTATAGGCCCATTTGAGGTGTTGAGGAAAGTTAGGGAGGTTGCTTCTGAGCCATCGCAGAAGCGCAATCCAGGTCGCACCTGCGAAGTCGCAGGTGCGAAGAGGCGTTCGCAGGAGCGGGGGCAGCTCGCATGTGCACTGTGAAAGACCGCATAAGTGGTCTCACAGAAGCGGTCAGCTGGGCACAGAAGCGGGAATGGGCCATTGGGCAAGGGCCGCATATGCGATGATGTTTTCGCTGATGTAGAGCCGCAGAAGCGGCCAGTCATCCGCAGGTGCGAAAATCGAATAAGGAAAAACCTCATTTAATACGCGACTTAATCATTTTGAGCTCATTTATTTAATTGTTGGGCGATTCTTGAAGCTCTTAGAGAGTTTATTTTTATCTAATACTTTGAGGTAAGTAATTCCTACCAACTATGAGTCACATACATAACTTATGGGTAGATTATAACTTATAAATTAGTGAAAATAATGAATTTAGGAGAAAACCTAGGTTTTTGATAAAAATGAGATTTAATAATGAAATTCGTTACAAAATCTAGTAAGAATAATATAATTGAGTTCATGGGGTTGTGGGTAAAAACTTTGTTCGAACATTTCCGGAATCCGGGTACGTGGGCCCGTGGAGTGAATTTTAAGAATCATACATATAGGGTTGGGCAACCTCTTTCATAGTTGGAATACGAACTTTTGAGCGTGTATTTATTAGTTTATATACTATTTGATTAGCTTTAGGTTGATTGGGCACCGAATTGAGGGTGTGAGCACAATCTTGGACCGAGAAGTAGACCTTGAGACGAGGTAAGTCTCTTTTCTAACCTTGTAAGAGGGAATTAACCACATAGGTGAACTTAAATCAAGATGCACTTCTATTTGTGGGGACTACGCACGCACGATTTGAAGAGAGTCCGTGCGTACCTACTATTCTTGCTTATGTCCGAGTAGATTTAGGCTTACACCATGTTTCGTTGATACAGTTGCTTGTTTATGCTTACTAATTGTTGGATTAAAGCGGATGTTCAGGATTTCAATATTTTTAAGTTCCAAGTTGAATTTCTTATTCTTAAAAGGAATTGAGAAATATTATGATAATTTTAGAAAATCTATGTTCAACCGCTTCGCAAGTATATTTCGCGTGCGGGGTAAATTTCCACTACTCTCATAGGAGCGTGTCGTTTGCCTCGGCAGGTTAATCGATATATCATATGGTTCGGGCCTTTCGACCCTCGGTAGTGAACAATATATTTATATGTATATTTGGATCAGGTCGTACGTCCTCTGCATAATTCGTACGTAATGATATTGGAACCCCTTTTATATTTAATATTGTTTCATGGACTTGAAAGGTGAAAGGATTTGAAGAGAGAAATGACTTGATTCTTATCTGATATAAAAGGATTGTTTACTTATTTTTCTACTTTGAGTTCTGTTATTATTTTATATATCATGTTTAATTAGAACTTCATATTATTGTATTTTTGGCCCATAATAAGTGTCGAAGTCGACCCCTCGTCACTATTTCTTCGAGGTTAGACTAGATACTTATTGAGTACATGTTGTTTATGTGCTCATGCTACACTTTTGAACTTGATGTGCAGGATCTGAGGAAGGTGCATTTGATTATCAATCAGGCACGCACGCTTGACTACTCGTTCGAGACTATACGGTGAGCTGCCCTTCCGAGCCGTTCAACAGCAACTAGAGTCTCTCTTTTGATTTATTTTTTTTTTCTATTATATTTCAGATAATAGAGTAGAGATCTTTTATATATTCTACTAGTATCCCACATACTTGTGACACCATATCTTGGCACACACACTAGTAGACTCATGATTTTGGTCTTATTCCTATGGTTGTATACATTTAGCTACTTTCGTTTTGCCAATTTAAATCAGTTTCTTACTAAATATATAAAATGAAAGAAAGTTATTTACTTGGAAGAACTTATTAAAATGGGAAATCACTAGATTGTTCACTGTTGGCTTGCCTCGAAATGGTGCCAGGTGCCATCACGGCCTAAAATGAAGTTGGGTCATGATAGGTTTCTCCTGTCTTACCTAGAGCCGACCTTGACTTCAAATATATCGATTTCTCCTTTTGAATACCCTTTTTATGTTCCTACTTAC
The DNA here is from genome assembly GCA_005239495.1 of Nicotiana undulata. Classification (NCBI taxonomy): domain Eukaryota; kingdom Viridiplantae; phylum Streptophyta; class Magnoliopsida; order Solanales; family Solanaceae; genus Nicotiana; species Nicotiana undulata. The sequence goes on along the minus strand of ML265115.1, from coordinate 59,393 downwards.
ATGTGCAATTGAGGCTTCTATTTGCATATACCTTTCTGGTTTGAGTTGAAAAGCCAAAAAAATAAGGACTTGAGGAACCTTTTTTGTTACTCAATTGCAGTAATTCAACAAGGAATTTGAGGATCGAGCAGCTGTTCAGGAGTTTCAAGGACTCGAGAGTTCGGGTATGGAGTTGTAAAGAAGAAGAAATGTAAAGAGAGGAAAAGAGAGAGAGAGAGAGAGAGAGAGAGATTTTAGAGAGAAATGTAATTGTCTGATTATTCTCTGTAACTATGAATTACAATGCTATATAAGAATTGAGAATTGACTACTGATCATTACAACTGAAGGAATCCTTCTCTAAATGTTTTCTCTAACTCTCTAACTAACTTAAGCTGACCTCTAACTAACTTTTAACTACCCCCAACTAAGTTTTAACTACTAAGCTGACGTGGCATTGAGCTGGATTGTTCTTGAGCTTACTGTGTAATTTGTGTATCAATACTCCCTCCTTCAGAGATCCTTGACCACAAGGATCGAAGTGAGGAAACCTAATCTTCAAGGCATTGAAGAGCTCCCATGTGGCACTATCAGCTGGCAATCCTGCCCATTTAACCAAAACTTGAGCAACAACCTTATTACCCTTCTTAATCATCCTTCTTTGTAGAATAGCTTCTCTTTCAGAGCAATTAGGACTAGCAATGTCATTGGTAGGAGGGTAATTAACTTAAGTAGGTAACTTGTAGCATTATTTCAGGAGAGAAACATGCACAGTGGGGTGTATTTTAACTGATGGTGGAAATAAGAGGGTGTATGCCCCAGGGCCTACTTTAGTAGCAATTTGGAAGGTTCCATAATATTTGGAAGCCAATTTGTGGAAAGGTTGTGATGTAATGGTCACTTTTCTGTAAGGTTGAGCTTCTAAATATACCCAATCTCCTACTTCAAAATTCCTGTCACTTCTATGATTGTCAGTTTGTTGTTTCATCCTGAGTTGAGCTCTCAAGAGATGATGCTGCAATAATTGGAGCTTCATCTCCCTATTATGTAATTTTTTATCAACCTCATTGGAGGTTTATTCTCCTAGAAAATAGGGTAAGTGAATTGGTGGTGGCCTGCCATAAAGTGTCTCATAAGGTTTAGTTTTTATGGCAATGTAGAAGGAAGTGTTATACAAATACTCAGCCATGTGTAAATAGGAATACCAATCTATGGCTTCTTCAGAGCAGAAGCACCTTAGATAAGTCTCTAAGCACCTATTTAGGACCTCAAGTTGGCCATCTGATTGAGGATGATAAGTTATTGAGGTGTTTAATTCAACTCCCTGAATTGCAAATAACTCCTGCCAAAAGGTGCTTAAAAATACTGCATCCCTGTCACTCACTATGGAATCTGGTAATCCATGTAGTCTGTATATGACCTCTATGAATACCTTAGCCACAGACTGAGCAGTGTATGGGTGTTTCAAGGGAATAAAATGACCATATTTACTCAGTCTATCCACTATGACTCAGATGACTTCATATCCATGGGATTTAGGAAGGCCATCTATGAAATCCATACTTCTGCATCAGTTTACGCAATTCACCTACTTTTGATAGTGAATTTTCAGTTATTCTTGTTGTTCCTTTCATCATTGTTTCCAAGGAAGGAGTGCTCTGATACCACTGATAGCTTAATTGCAGGAATTCACTGAAAAACTCTAGGATTAAGCAGCTGACTCAGGAACTTAGCGGAGAAGTTCGAGAATTTCAACAATGGAGGAAAACAGAAGAATAGGATTAGAGAGAATTAAGAGAGAAGAGAGTATTTAGGAATCTTGTTATGCAAATCTTATTCATTTCTAAATGTTACAATGTATTTATATGGATTGGAACTGAATACAACTAATCTAACAGAATTTGTTCTCCCAACTAACTTGTAACTAACTCCAACTAACTTTTGCTGACATGGCATTAACTAACTAACTGATTTTTGAAACTTTGCCTCTAACTAATTACACTAAGGCCTCATTTGTTTGCACTTAACGGAGGTCTGAATCTTAATCATTCAGATCTCAGACATTAAGTGTGTTTGTTTTTAAAGTCTGAATCTTATTTATTCAGGTCTTAATCATTAAGCGTGTTTGTTTTTTTTACTTCACAACCACTTAATGGGTCTGAATAGGTCTGTATGATTAAGATCTATAACAGAGACTTAATTTCATTAAGATGCTATCACATATTCATTATTATCTGCCGCCACCGCCTACCATTATCAACTACCACCACCACTACCATACTCAACCACCACCACCACTCCCACCACCACCACCACCTCCACCACCATCATCCTCAATCATAGCCGCCACCATTATCGACCATCACCACCCACTATCCCCACCACTCCGACCACCATATATCATTCTCACCCACAATCAACACTCATCCACCCCAACTGGCACAACTGACCACCCCATCACCATCAACAACCACAATTGACACTGCCCATTATTATAATCTACCACCACCCACCCACCACTTTTCTCAGTCACAACTACTACCACCACCCACCATTATTAACTATCCCCACCCACCACCACCATCCTCAATCATAATCGCCAGCACTACCAATTATTACTAGCTACTAGCATGAACCACCATCATCAACCAAAACTACAACCAACCATCGCCTCTATCACCCGTTAACCATCACCACCAACAACTATCATATTTTAAAAAATTATATATTTATTGATAGAATATTAGATTAGTTAGTATTTGATTTGAATTTTATGTTTATTAATTTTCAGATAAAGATAAATTTTATACATTCAGATGTAAAAAATCAAATAATCTTAATTATTTTTATTCAGATCTTAATACACATCTTAATATATTCAGATGTGTATTCAGATTCAGATGTCTTAATCTTAATACACATCTTGATATTCAGATGTGTATTCAGATTCAGACGTCTTAATCTTAAAAAAAACAAATGAGGCCTAACTACGAGCTGGATTTTCTGTATCAATACTCCCTCCTACAGAAGATCCTTGACCACAAGGATCAAATTGAGGAAATCCAACCTTCAGTATAGTTAAAAATTACCCAAGTAGCACAATCAGTAGGTAACCCTGCCCATTTCACTAGTCCTTGTGCGACAATTTTGTTTCCTCTCTTTACCATCCTTCTTTGTAGTATGGCCTCTGGGTTTGGACAATGTGGGCTGGTTATATCAGTGGTGGGAGGGTAGGAAATTTGAGTAGGTATTTGGTGGCATTTCTTGAGGAGTGATACATGAATGGTAGGGTGTATTTTGACTGATGGTGGAAACATTAGGGTATATGCAACTGGTCCTACTCTTTTGGAGATCTGAAAGGGTCCATAATACTTTGTTTCTAGCTTGTGAAATGGTTATGCTGGCACAGTAGCTTGTTTATATGGTTGGATCTTCAAATAAACCCAATCTCCCACTGTAAATTGCATGTCACTCCTGTGAGCATCAGCTTGTTGTTTCATACTTAGTTAAGCTCTCAACAAATGATTTTTGAGTAGTTGTAACTTCAACTCCTTGTTGATTAGCGTATTGTCAACTTCAACTGAGGCGGATTCACCTGGTAAGTAAGGGAGATGCAATTGGGGAGGTCTACCATATATAACTTCATAAAGGATGGTTTTAATAGCTGAATGATATGATGTATTATACCAATATTCAGCCATAGGTAACCAAGAATACCATTTGGAGTTGTCTTCATTACAGAAACATCTGAGATATGTCTCCAAATTAAACATTTGTTTAGAACTTCACTTTGCCCATCATACTGAGGATGATAGGCTGAGGAAGTGTTCACTTGTGCCCCTTGTATTGAGTAAAACTCTTGCTAGAATGAACCCAAAAACACTGCATCTCTGTCCCTACCAATCGAGTCTGGGAGACCATGCAATTTGACTATGTTATCCATTAACACCTTGGCTAGTGATTGGGCAGTGTAAGGATGTCTTAAGGGAATGAAGTTCCCATACTTACTTAATCTGTCCACAACCACAAGAATGGCTTCATAACCATGAGATTCGGGAAATCCATCTATAAAGTCCATACTTATTTGTGACCACGCTATATCTGGAATAGGTAGTGGTTGTAGAAGGCCAGATAGGCTGCTAGATCAGATTTGCTTCTTTCGCAAGTGTCACTTCCTTGCACAAATAACTGGACATCCTTCCTGATACCCTTCCAGTAAAATAGTGTCATAAGCCTTTTTAATGTTGCTTCAATGCCTAAATGACCTCCTTGTGGAGTGGAGTGACATAGCCCAATGATGTGTGTTCTCGGCTGTTGAATGTTTCCCACTACCAATTTCCCTTTTCTAATTAATTGGTGGTTCTACCAAGTATATTGTAAGTGAGTTGAGGGATAAGCTATCAGTTGCCCGATCAATGCTTTGATCTCAGAGTCTGTCTCCCAGCTATCAATGATAGCTTGTATCAAATCAGAACTGGTAGTAGATAGTACCAGAGAAAATAATTCAGCTCTAGGCATCCTGGAAAGGAAATCTGCCACCTTATTTGTGACTCCACATTTATACTCAATGACATAGTCAAAGGGCATAAGTTTAGTTAGCCACATAAGATGAGAGTTGGTATGAAGCTTTTGTTCTATTAAGAACTTCAAAGCTCTTTGTTCAGTTGTGATGATGAATCCTTGGCCAAGCAGATATTGAGACCATTTAGTGACTGCATGGAATGTGGCTAATAGCTCTCTATCATACTCTGTGCCAAATTCCTGGTAGATAATGTTTTGCTGATAAAGGCTATGGGGTGTCCTTGTTGCATGAGGACAACACTAATTCCCTGTCCACTGGCATCAGTTTCAATAACAAAGGTTTTGTTAATATCAGACAGTGCTAATACAGGGGCTTTTGTCAAGGCTTCCTTCAATTCTTCAAAAGCAGCAGTAGCTTTAGGTGACCATTTGAAGTTATCCTTCTTCAAAAAATCTATTAGTGGTATGCAAATGATCCCAAAGCTTTTTATGAACCTTCTACAGTAGCCAGCTAAGCCAAGAAATCCTCTCAGTAGTTTAATGTTGGTTAGTATGGGCTAGTTTCTAACCACTTCTATTTTTTGAGGGTCAGTTGATACTCCTTCTTAAGTAATAAAGTGACCGAGATACTCTATCCTTTTAACTCCAAAGAAACACTTACTCTCCTTAGCAAACAGATGGTGTTACTTAATTTCAAGGAATACAGATCTGAGATGCCCAAAGTGATCCCCCATGCTCCTACTATAGATGAGTATATCTTCAAAGAAAACCAGTACATACTTTTCGAGAGAATCCTGAAAGACAGAGTTCATCAAACCTTGGAATATTGTTGGTGCATTTGACAGACCAAAGGGCATCACCGGGTATTCATAGTGTCCTGATTGAGTTCTAAATGCAATCTTAGGCACATCTTCTTTTGCTATTCTTAATTGATGATATCTAGACCTTAGATATATCTTAGAGAAGATCTTAGACCCTACCAATTCATCTAACAGATCCTCCACCATAGGTATGGGAAACTTATTCTTTATAGCGTGTTTGTTTAGGTCCCTATAGTCAACACATATCTCCAATACACATCATTCTTCCCCACTAGGACAACATGGGCAGCAAAAGGGTTGTTACTAGGTTGTATAATTCCCTGGTCTAGCATATGTTGTACCAGGGATTCTATCACATCCTTCTTCACTGAGGTATACCTAAGGTCTCTGATTTATAGGTTCAGTCCTTGATTGCAACACAATTTTGTGGTCAAAATATTCTCTAGATGGTGGTAATTGTGTAGGTTCCACAAATAATTCTTCAAACTCTTTCAGTAAGGCTAACAATTTTTTATCTACATTGCTTTATTCTTTAGACTCTAAAGGGGTCATTTTGTATGAGGTATAAGAAGGTATAGTGCTAGTATAAAAGTTTAATACCACTTTAATCCTTCATTTGGTTAACAAACCAGGTATAAGTTATCCCACGATTTAAATTAACACCGGGATAACTTATACCTTATAGAGGGTGGGGTAATTAGCACCGGTATAACTTATACATTCTTCGTACAAATTATGCAATTATCATATTTAATACAACATACCAAACGATGGATAAAAAATAATCCCAGCATAACTAATCCTGACATAACTTATCCCATCATAACTTATACCAGTATAACTTATCCCGACATAAGTCGTATTCAAACCAAACGACCCCTAAGGAATACAATTGTAACTCATTATACATAGTAGGTATTACTTTAATCATACAAAGCTTAGAGTGATTACCTGCAGCACTAGTTAATATGCCAACTCCAGTAGCTATAACTTATTTGCCTGCTCTTCTAGGAACATGTTTCCTTTCTTTGTAGTAGAACTCCATGGTAAGAGTTCTGAAATTCATCTTTATATCTCCTAGTGTTAATAGCCACTGCTCTTTCTGTATTATCTTCAGGTAGTTGGCCTTCCTCTGGTTCATCTACTTCCAGTAGATACAATTGATTAAGGTTCTTGCACTTGTAACCTGCCACATACTTCTCACTGCAGAAGTAGCATAAAACTTGAGCCCTCTTCTCATTCATCTCTTGTACACTCAATGCTCTTCTATTGTATCCCTTATGAGCTGTCAAGTTACTTGAATTAAGGGTTGGTAGAAGAGGTCTAATGTAAGCCTTTGGATCCCCATACCTCTTAGCACCTGACTAATGGCCATCTTGATCCATAGCAGGATATCTGATAGCAGCAAGATAAACTTCTTGTAGCCTGGCAGTCTTGTAAGCTTGAGACAAAGTGGTGGGATTTGTTAACTTTACTGCTATGTTTAACTCATGTTTTTCCCACCTATAAAACAAATAATCGCATTTTCTTGTGACAAGTTCACTCTAATGAGATTCCTTTCAAATATGGCTTGGTATTCCTTGACACTTTTGGTTTGCTTGATCTTTTTTATTTCTTCCATCGGATCATCGAAATCACTACCAATCCTTTCCTCCATGGCCATAATATATTCATTCCACGTAGCAGAATGAAGATATTGTCAGTATCTCATGAATGACAAGTGCCATTGGATGGCTTCACCCTCTAACAACATTGTTGTCACCTCTACCTTCTCTTCAGCAGCTACCTTCTTCATGGAAAAGAACTATTCTATCTTGTACAACCAAGATCTCAAATCTTCCTTAGCTAATTGTAAAGACACGGAAATTTTCTTAACTAAAAACGATACCCGGGTAGGCCCCCATGTTGTTATAACAGTAGTAATTCTTAAAACGCACCCTTTTGGAGTAAAAAGTACCCCAGGACTTAAAAGATATAATTTTCTATATTTGCGCGGGTTTGCGGTCCACTATGAGATCGCAAATCAGGTATGCAGACTGCATAGTGGTCGCATATTTGGACAGTTTGCTGCCCATTTTGAGGACATCTATGCGGCCCAGAATGCGATCACATTTCACGACTGCGGGATACATAGTTGTCGCATTCTTGCACCTTGATTTTTGAGGAGGGAGTTATGCGACGCACTATGCGATCGCATAACAGGTATGCCGACCGCATAGTGGTCGCATACCTGGGCAGTCTACTTCTCTTTTTGGCCCAGCTGAAGGCCACTTATGCGACAGGTATGCGGACCGCATAACAGGAATGTGATCGCATTCCTGACCGAATACCTGTTTTGGGGCTTCTAATTTCTAATTTTAAAACCCGACCCCCAGTCTAATAAAACACCCCTCCCCTTCATTTTTAACGACTATCTGACCAAAATAGAGAGAAGTGAGAGTGGGTTCTAGTGAGAGAAGTCCCCATCTTCCCCAAATTGGTCCTCCATCTCTACTCAGGCCTGGAATTAATCGAGTAGCCATCATCTTCGACACAATAAGAGGTAAATCTTCACCCAATTTCCCCAAACTCTCAGATTTTAGTTAGAATAGAACACACATAGGTTGGTTCTTGAAGAGGAAAGTTAAAACCTTGCATGCATGTGAATAATCTACCATAATCTAGCAAAGGGAAGTAGGCTAGGGCAATCTTTCACTAAAAATGGGCTAGTTAATATAAAAGATCACATGGTATTTGATAAAATGCCCAAATGAGTTCAAGATTCCTAACTCTAAGTTTGAATGTGTCACATTGTAAATTAGATCGAATGCATTAGAAGGTCAGGTGTTTTGGGATAGAAATTAAAGGGGAATTCCAACTCGAGGTATGTTTGGCTAACTCTAATCCTCATAGGATAAACCCGTTCTGGACATTTTCCGGCTATGACTCTCTTATTGACCTTCTATGGAAATTATGTGCTCTATGTGCTTAATTGAGGAATTCTTTTTTCCATGTTTCTATATGCTACCACCATGATGTCTTGCTAGTGGAATGTATAAATATTGATCATCATGTTCTTCCTTATTGTGTGGGTGCTCCTATTATATGATGGGTGTGAAAATGTAAAGGGTGGATTGTTATGGAATATGATTAAGGATATGGTAATGATGTGAAATGTGAAACACGAGGTTGAACTGTTATGAAACACGAAACAATGGATTGGGAAATTGTGAAACATGAATTAATGGATTGGATGGTTATGGAATGTGGATTAAAGAATGAATTGTTGTTAAATGTGAATCAAAGGATTCTAATGATATGAAATATGAATGAAAGAACAATATGTGTTGCGGATCAAAAAGGTTAAAAATGATGTAAGTTATCTAAAATATCCATAATTGTACCAGGAGAATGTCCTAGGGGTAAGAAGGCGTATCCGATCTGGCTGGGATCGGACTCCATGCCGTACACATGGATGACTTGATGTTGTGATATGATTATGATATGATGATGATTATTGTCCTCATTGTTTCATTTGAGATGACCTAGCCGATCGGGTAGAGATCGGACTCCGTGAGAACAAGACACGGTGGTTATATGTGATGTGATTGCAATTCGGACCTCACCTAGGATGGCTTAGCCGATCGGGCAGAGATATAACAAGATGAAACTTAAAAGTACATTAACCAAAAGATGGCAAAACGGGATGTGGGATGTGGTAATTCTTGTTTTGATTTTCCATGTTTCAGTGTACTGTTGTATGATGCCTCTGCTCATGTTTGACTGTTATTGTTTATCCTATCTGGAGTAGGTTCGTTCATACATACTAGAACTACTCAATGGTGCTAACGTCCCTTTTTTCAGGGGCACTACATCTTTTATATGGATGTAGGTGGTTCCATAGCAGGTAGCTCTGATCGCCGATAGTGGTGCCTTCCCTTCATCTTCTCAGCAGGCTTGGTGATCTCCACTTCTTCTCGAAGCCGCGTGTAGTTCATGTTGGCTCATTTTGTTTATGTCGTCTTCTTTTGAGGTATAGTCGGGGCATTATCGCCGGCAAGTCTATGTATACTGTTCGTACTCTTAGAGGCTCCATAGACACTGTGTGGGTTGTATATATATGTATTTTGGGTAGTTGTTGTACTCGTTCATAGTCATGATCCCGTATCGGGAAAGTTGTATTTTAGAATGTATGTTTTGGGAAGGTTAAATGTTGAAAATGTTAAAAGAGGAAAATGGACTTATGTTGTAAAAGCATTCTTTGATTCCATTTTTGCTATTTCACTTATGAAATGTACATTATGATCACGGGGTAATGCATTGGGTCAGAAAGGCAATCCAGGTCTGCTTGGCCGAGTTCATCCGGTTAGGCGCCGGTCTCGTCCCTCGGTTTTGGGGTGTGACAAACTTGGTATCAGAGCCTAAGGTTTTAAAAGTGTCCTAGGATGTCTCGGAGGCATGTCTAGTAGAGCCCTTCTTATCGGTGTGTTGTCGACCACATCTATAATAGGGGGTTGCATGGACATTTAGGAAAATACCCTTTATTGTCATTCTGTATCGTGCGATGTGGTTAAAGGTGAGGTTGTTGTCTCTAAATCGTGCATTGTTACAACTTTCAGTAAATGGCACCCAAGAAGAGAGCTCGACTCGGCCCAGAGGCCAATGCCACCCCGGGAGTGGTTTTAAATTCACCATCTGGTGGTGCGAGCGCGAATGATTCCCCGACCATAAACCAACTTGACTCCTCCGCTCCAAGCCAGACTATTCCTATTCCCGCTCCAGCGGAGGGTGCTAAAATCCCTCTCGCTAATACTCCTGACCCAGCTCTAGCTCCAGCTTCCGGTCCCGGTATTTCTGATGGGGACCTCAGGGGAGCTATCCAGATGTTGACCCACTTAGTGGCCTCCCAGGCCCAAAGATCAAATATTTCCCCCGCATCCTCTAGTGGACAAGGGGATTCTTCAGGTTCCAGAGTCAACCAGTTTCTACGGTTAGCCCCTCCATAGTTCACAGGCAACGACCCAGAGGCTGATCCTCAGGAGTTCATTAATGAGATATACAAAACCCTCCGAGTTATGAGGGCTAGTGAGAAAGAGGGGGTTGAGTTGGCTTCCTATCATCTGAAGGGAGCGGCATATTCATGGTTCGAGATGTGGGAGAGTTCCCGTGGAGAGGGGAGCCCTCCGGTGAGGTGGGATGAATTTGTAGATGCCTTCATGGACCATTTCTTGCCCACCGAGACTATTGCAACCCGTGCTACAGAGTTTGAGGTCCTCAAGCAGGGCAACAGGAGTGTGTGGGAGTACCATATGGAGTTCGTGTGCTTGTCCAAATATGCTATTCATATGGTGTCGACTATGGAGGCTAGAGTCCGTCGGTTCGTGAAGGGCCTTGGCCCCTTGGTTATTAATGAAGCTGCTACGGCTGCTCTGCATTCATATATTAACTATGGGAAGATTGTGGTATTTTCCTAGGCTACGGAGGCTCGGAAATTGAAGATAAGGATGGAGAGAGAAAGTAGTAGTAGAGCTCGATCGGCGGGCAACCTTGGGGGTTCTTTTTGAGGAAGGAGACAAGTTCCTGGGAGAGGGTCATCAGGACCATTCCAGTCTTATGCTCAGTCATCAGCTAGTGCCCCACCACCGGGGCGACACCATCATCATCAGCAGGGAGGTCATTTTGGGGCCAATTTAGGCGGCAGGGGGGTTCCATCAGCCAGGCCGTTTCAGTGGGAGGTTCCAGCAGCAGAGGGGCCCATGCCCCAAGTGTGAGAGGTTTCATACTGGATCTGTTATCTGGATCGGCCAGTATGTTATGGTTGTGGGGTGAGGGGTCATATTCATTGAGATTGCCCTTCATTCAGCTAGGGTGCAGGATGGGTGTCGCCCATCCATCTAGTTCTTCAGCTGCTACATCTTCAGCACGCCTACCAGCTCGAGGCCCTTCAGCACCAGCTGGGCGTGGTGCAGCTAGGGGTGGTGTACGAGGTCGGGAAGGACCTAGTCGGTTCTATGCTTTGAGTGGTCGATAGAGTGATGAGGCTTCTCTAGATGTCGTCACAGGTATCCTGACTGTTCAATCTCATGATGTTTATGCTCTTATTGATCCCGGGTATTCCTTATCATATGTCATCCCTTTTGTTTCTTCGAGTTTTGGGATAGAACCTGAACAGCTCCATGAGCCGTTCTCTGTGTTGACTCTGGTTGGTGAATCTATTACGGTCGCGCGAGTCTATAGGAATTGTGTTGTCACAGTGCGTGGTCGAGATACCATGGCTGATCTTATTGAGTTGGGAATGGTAGATTTAGATATGATTATGGGAATAGATTGGCTCTATTCGTGCTTTGCTAAACTCGATTGTCGAACTAGAATTATGAGTCTCGAGTTTCCTAATGAACCAGTTATCGAGTGGGACGGGAATAATATTGTGCCAAGAGGTAGGTTTATTTCCTACCTTAAGGCCTCAAAGATGATCAGAAAAGGGTGCTTCTACCATTTGGTCCGGGTTGCGGAAACCACTTCGGAGGTGCCTGCTCCCGAGTCTGTTCCTGTCGTGAATGAGTTCCTTGAGGTTTTTCCGGATGAGCTTCCTGGGATTTCACCAAATAGAGAGGTCGATTTCGGGATTGATGTATTGCCAGATACGCAGCCAATATCTATTCCACCCTACCGTATAGCGCCAGTAGAATTGAGAGAGTTAAAAGAGCAATTGAGGGATCTTCTAGAAAAGGGTTTCATTAGGCCTAGTGTGTCGCCTTGGGGCTCACCGGTTCTTTTTGTCAGAAAGAAGGATGGATCGCTTCGAATGTGTATTGATTATCGGCAACTCAATAAGGTCACCATAAAAAACAAGTACCCATTGCCTCGGATAGATGATTTGTTCGACCAATTGCAAGGTGCTAGGTTCTTCTCAAAGATTGATTTACGGCCCAGGTATCACCAGCTAAAGATCAGGGGGCAGGATATTCCTAAGACCGCCTTCAGGACTCGTTATGGGCACTTTGAATTCTTGGTAATGTCTTTTGGGCTAACCAATGCCCCAGCAGCTTTTATGGATCTTATGAATCGGGTTTTCAAACCATTTCTTGACTCGTTCGTGATAGTTTTCATCGACGATATCCTTGTTTATTCGCGAAGTCAGGAAGACCATGCTAATAACCTCAGGGAAGTTTTGTAGGCCCTTCATCAGCACCAGTTGTATGCAAAGTTTTCAAAATGTGAGTTTTGGCTAGAATGAGTCACCTTTTTGGGTCATGTTGTTTCCAGGGAAGGGATTCGGGTAGATCCCCAAAAGATCGCAGCAGTGAAGGATTGGCCTAGACCAACGAGCCTGATAGAGATTCACAGTTTCTTGGATTTAGCGGAGTATTATCGGAGGTTCGTGGAAGGATTCTCTACTCTCGCCTCCCCATTGACTAAGTTGACGCAGAAAGCGGGTAAGTTCCAGCGGTCCGATGCTTGTGAAAAGAGTTTCCGGGAATTGAAATCAAGATTGACTTCGGCGTCGGTATTGACCTTGCCACAAGGTACAGAGGGGTTTGTGGTGTACTGTGATGCTTCAAGGGTTGGTTTGGGTTGTGTTGATGCAATGTGGTAAGGTAATGGTGTATGCTTCTAGATAGCTCAAGAATCACGAGAAGAATTATCCGACGCATGATTTGGAGCTCACAGCAGTTGTGTTTGCATTAAAAATCTGGCGGCATTATCTTTATGGGGTCCATGTGGGCGTGTTCACAGACCACAAGAGTCTTCAGTATTTATTCAAACAGAAGGAATTAAACTTGAGGCAGAGGCGATGGTTGGAATTGCTCAAACATTATGATATGAATATTTTGTACCATCCAGGGAAGAAGAATGTGGTGGCAGACGCTCTTAGTCGGAAATCCATGGGTAGTTTGGCTCATTTAGAAGCAGGTCAGAGGCCTTTGGCTCGAGAGGTTTATCAGTTGGCTAGTCTAGGGGTCCGTCTTTCGGCCTCAGATGAAGGGGATGTCGTGGTGCATAATGGAGCGGAGTCTTCACTTTTAGCGGAAGCCAAGGAAAAGAAAATCAGGGACCCAGCTTTGGCACAGTTGAGAGAGGCGATTCTGAATCACAAGACTACAGCATTTTCACTCGGCAATAATGACGGTGTTTTGCGGTGCCAAGGGAGGCTATGTGTTCCGGATATGGATGATCTTTGGGAGAGAGTAATGGCGGAGGCTCACAATTCTAGGTATTCCGTACACCCAGGTTCTACAAAAATGTATCACGATCTCAGGGAGATTTATTGGTGGAATGGTATGAAGAGGGGTGTGGCGGACTTTGTGGCTAGGTGTCCGAATTGTCAGCAAGTGAAGGCCGAGCACCAGAGTCCTTGTGGGTTGGCACAGCTTATGTAAATACCAACATGGAAATGGGAGATGATCAATATGGACTTTGTGGTGGGGTTACCCTGCACTCCGCGTAAGTTCGACTCAATTTGGGTGATAATGGATCGGCTCACGAAGTCAACACATTTCTTGCCAGTAAAGTCCACCGATACTGCAAAGCAGTACGCCCAGTTGTATATCAAAGAAATAGTCAGGCTCCATGGAAATCCGGTATCTATTATCTCGGATCGAGGGTCCCAGTTCACCGCTATCTTTTGGAAGAAATTTCAGCAAGGTTTGGGTACGCAGGTAAATCTCAGCACAGCATTCCACACGCAGACTGATGGGCAAGCAGAGCGGACTATTAAGACGCTTGAAGATATGTTACGAGCTTGTGTACTTGATTTTAAGGGTAGCTGGGATGATCACTTGCTGCTTATAGAGTTTTCTTACAACAATAGTTTCCATGCTAATATTCAGATGGCCCCATTTGAGGCATTGTACGGAAGAAGGTATAGGTCTCCAATTGGATGGTTCGAGGTTGGAGAGGCGGAATTGCTATGACTGGATCTTGTGCATCAAGCTATGGAGAAGGTTAGAGTCATTTCGGAGAGGTTCAAAACTGCTCAGAGTCGTCAGAAATCTTATTCGGACGTTCGTCGTAGGGATTTGGAGTTTCAAGTAGATGATTGGGTATTCTTCAAGGTATCTTCCATGAAGGGAGTCATGCGATTTGGAAAGAAGGGGAAGTTGAGCCCAAGGTATGTCGACCGTATAGGATCGCCCAGAGGATAGGATAGGTAGCGTACAGGATGGAGCTGCCCCCTGAGATGTCGTTAGTGCACCCGAAGTTTTATGTGTCCATGCTGAAGAAAGTAATTAGAGATCCGTCTGCCATCGTACCGATTGAGACTGTTGAGGTCAATAAAGAGTTGTCATATGAAGAGGTTCCTGTCTCTATTCTTGATAGGCAAGTTCGTAAGTTGAGAAACAAGGAGATTGCTTTGGTTAAAGTGTTATGGCGGATTCAACAAGCCGAGGAAGCCACATGGAAAGCGAAAAATGAAATGAAAGAGAAATACCCTCGTTTGTTTGAATAAGTCAGGTAGTTATTTATGAAAGTGGTCATCTCTAAGTTTTGTGTCATATCTTGTGTATAACCACCCCACTCCCTTAGTCCCCCTTCTCTTATGACTCCTCAACTTTGTACCATATCTTTATATATTGTTTTAGCTGAATTATATGCAATTCATTGAAATAACTGAACTAAGTGCCATTCGTTCTATTACCTGAACTATGTGGAACTTATTGAAATATGTTTCTGAGGCCCTCTGACAGGTGGATAGGCCTATTTACAAAGGATACTCTGGCGAAATTTTTAGGAAATATCGGAGTTAGAGAAAATTGGGGGCTGGCATCTTTGTGTTTTCTTACCCAAGTGACTCCCCAAATCCTCATTCGAGAACGAATGATTTTAAGTGGGGAATGATGTAAAGACCCGTAAATTTTCTTAACTAAAAACGATGCCCGGGTAGGCCCCCATGTTGTTATAACATTAGTAACTCTTAAAAGGCACCCTTTTGGAGTAAAAAGTACCCCAGGACTTGAAAGATATAATTTTCCAGATTTGCGTGGGTCTGCAGTCCACTATGCGATTGCAGATCAGGTATGCGGATTGCATAGTGGTCGCATACTAGGACAGTTTGTTGTCCATTTTGAGGACAGCTATAAAGCTCAGAATGCGATCACATTTCACGGCTGCGGGCCGCATAGTTGTCGCATTCTTGCACCTTGATTTTTAAGGAGGGAGTTATGCGATGAGCAATGCGATGGCATAACAGGTATGCGAACCGCATAGTGGTCGCATACCTGGGCAGTCTACTTCTCTTTTTGGCACAGCTGAAGGCCACTTATGCGACATGTATGCGGATCGCATAACAGGAATGCGATCGCATTCCTGATTGCATACCTGCTTCGGGGCTTCTTTTTCTAATTTTAAAACCCGACCCCCAGTCTAATAAAACACCCCTCCCCTTCATTGTTAACGACTATCTGACCAAAATAGAGAGAAGTGAGAGTGGGTTCTAGTGAGAGAAGTCCCCATCTTCCCCAAATTGGTCCTCCATCTCTACTCAGGCTTGGAATTAATCGAGTAGCCATCATCTTCGTCACCATAAGAGGTAAGTCTTCACCCAATTCCCCCAAACTCTCACATTTTAGTTAGAATAGAACACACATAGGTTGGTTCTTGAAGAGGAAAGTTAAAACCTTTCATGCATGTGAATAATCTACCATAATCTAGCAAAAGGGAGTAGGCTAGGGCAAGCTTTCACTAAAAAGGGGATAGTTAATATAAAGGATCACATGGTATTTGATAAAATGCCCAAATGAGTTCAAGATTCCTAACTCTAAGTTTGAATGTGTCACATTGTAAATTAGATTGAAGGTGTTAGAAGGTCCGGTGATTTGGGATAGAAATTAAAGAGGAATTCCAACTCGAGGTATGTATAGCTAACTCTAATCCTCATAGCATAAACACGTTGTGGTCATTTTCCGGGTGTGACTCTCTTATTGACCTTCTATGGAAATTATGTGCTCTATGTGCTTAATTGAGGAATTCTTGTTTCCATGTTGCTATATGCTACCACCATGATGTCTTGCTAGTGGAATGTATAAATATTGATCATCATGTTCTTCCTTATTGTGTGTGTTCTCCTATTATATGATGGGTGTGAAAAATATAAAGGGTGGATTGTTATGGAATATGAGTAAGGATATAGTAATGATGTGAAATGTGAAACACGAGGTTGAACTGTTATGAAACACGAAACAATGGATTGGGAAATTGTGAAACGTGAATTAATGGATTGGATGGTTATGGAATATAGATTAAAGGATGGATTGTTGTGAAATATGAATCAAAGGATTATAATGATATGAAATATGAATCAAAGAACAATGTGTGTTGGGGATAAAAAAGGTTTAAAATGATGTAAGTGATCTAAAATATCCATAATTGTACCAGGAGAATGTCCTAGGGGTGAGAAGGCCTATCCGATCTGGCTGGGATCGGACTCCATGTCGTACACATGGATGACTTGATGTTGTGATATGATTATGATACGATGATGATTATTGTCCTCACTGTTTCAGTTGATATGGCCTAGCCGATCGGGCAGAGATCGAACTCTGTGTGTTGTACACGAGCCACGGTGTTAGCCTAGCCGATTTGGGCAGAGATCGGACTCCGTGAGAACAAGCCACGGTGGTTATATGTAATGTGATTGCACTTCGAACCTCACCTAGGATGGCTTAGCCTATCGGGCAGAGATCGGACTCCGTGTGACAACGACACGGTGCATCAGTAATAATAATAACAAGATGAAACTTAAAAGTACATTAACCAAAAGATGGCAAAACAGGATGTGGGATGTGGTAATTCTTATTGTGATTTTCCATGTTTCAGTGTACTCTTGTATGATGCCTCTGCTCATGTTTGACTGTTATTGTTTATCCTATCTGGAGTAGGTTCGTTCATACATAATAGTACTATTCAATGGTGCTAATGTCCCTTTTGTCGGGGGCGTTACATCTTTTATATGGATGTAGGTGGTTCCATAGAAGGTAGCTCTGATCGCCAATTGTGGTGCGTTCCCTCCATCTTCTCAGCAGTCTTAGTGAGCCCCACTTCTTCTCCGGCAAGTCTATGTATACTGTTCGTACTCTTAGAGGCTCCGCAGACA
Organism: Nicotiana undulata; assembly: GCA_005239495.1. Lineage (NCBI taxonomy): Eukaryota > Viridiplantae > Streptophyta > Magnoliopsida > Solanales > Solanaceae > Nicotiana > Nicotiana undulata. The sequence goes on along the minus strand of ML265115.1, from coordinate 41,999 downwards.
CTGTGTGGGTTGTATATATATGTATTTTGGATAGTTGTCGTACTCGTTCGTAGTTATGATCCCGTATTGGGAATGTTGTATTTTAGAATGTATGTTTCAGGAAGGTTAAATGTTGAAAATGTTAAAAGAGGAAAAATGGACTTATGTTGTAAAAGCTTGCTTTGATTCCATTTTTGTTGTTTCACTTATGAAATGTACATTATGATCACGGGGTAATGTGTTGGGTAGGAAAGGCAATCCAGGTCTGCTTGGCCGGGTTCATCCGGTTAGGCGCCGGTCTCGTCCCTCTATTTTGGGGCGTGACACTAATCTCAGATACTGCACCCTAGATCATCGTGAAAAATTCGGATTGTGACCATTATGATGACCAGCATTCATTCCTCTATGAGGACTTCTATCAGATGGTTCTCCTTCATGCTCTAATGGAGTTTTATCCCTTCGTTGTCCAGTAGCAACCGTCACCTGCTCTTGTAACTCAAGTACAGTTTGACCTAACCTTTTAAGATTAGAAACCTCCCCTGCTAAATACCCCATCTCATAAATCACCTTTTGCATCAATTCACGCAATTCACCTATTTCTTATAGTGAATTTTTAGTTACTCTTGTTGTTCCTTTCGTCGTTGTTGCCAAGGAAGGAGTGATTTGATACCACTGATAGCTTAATTACAGGAATTCACTGAAGAACTTGAGGATTAAGCAGCTGACTCAGGAACGTAGCGGAGAAGTTCGAGAATTTGAGCAATGGAGGAAAAGAGAAGAATAGGATTAGAGAGAATTAAGAGAGAACAGAGTATTAAGGAATCCTGTAATGAAAATCTTGTTCATTTATGAATATTAATATGTATTTATATGGATTGGAAATGAATACAAATAATCTAACAGAATTTGTTCTCCCAACTAACTTGTAACTAACTCCAACTAACTTCTGCTGACATGGCATTAACTAACTAAATGATTTTTGTGCCTCTAACTGATTCAACTAACTATGAGCTAGATTTTCTGTATCAATGCTACCAAATCAGATTTACTCCTTTGGCAAATATCACAACCTTGAACAAAAAACTTGACATCTTCTTTGATTCCCTTCCAGTAGAATAGTGATAGAATCCTCTTAAGTGTTGCTTCTATGCCAGGGTGGCCACCTTGAGGAGTAGATGCCATAATGATATAATATTCCTTCTAAGATGAGGGCTCTTTCCATTTACTAGCTTCCCTTTCCTCCTCAACTGATTGTGAATCCATGTAAATTGACTGTGACTGGCTGGATTTGTCTGCAATTGTTCAATGAGGCTCTTCAAATCAGCATATGTATTCCAACTGCCAAAGATATCCTGCAGCAGCTCTGAACTAGTCGTAGAAATTATTAAAAAGAATAGCTTAGCTCCAGGTACCCTAGATTGGGCATCTGCTACTTTGTTTTCCACCCCTATCTTGTATTCATTAACATAGTCAAAAGGCATCAGCTTTGTTAGCCACATAAGCTGAGAATTTGTGTGTAGTTTCTGCTCCATTAGAAATTTAAAGGCCCTCTAATCAATTCTTATAATAAATTTTTGGCCAAGTAAGTACTGGGACCATTTTTTGATAGCATAAACAATAGCTAAAAGTTCTCTGTCCTAAACTAAAAGAGCAGCATGTCTGGGGGAGAGTGCTCTGCCAATAAAATCAATAGGATGCGCTTGTTGAAATTACGCAACCCCTATACCATGTCCACTTGCATCAGTTTCAATGATAAAGGTATTGCTAGAATCATGTAATGCCAATACTGGAACCTAAATTAATGCAGCCTTCAGTTGTTCAAAGGCTTCTAAAGCAGCAGGTGACCATTTGAAATTATCTTTCTTGAGAAGGTCGGTTAATGGTTTGCTAATGGAACCAAGCCCTCTGGTAAACCTCCTATAATAACCAGCTAGCCCAAGGAATCCTCTAAGTTGTTTAACATTAGAGGGTAAAGGCCACCCCTTCACAGCTTCTACCGTTTGAGGATCTGTTGAAACCCATTCAGGAGTAACAAAATGCCCCAAATATTTTATTTTTTGAACCCCAAAGAAACATTTGCTCTTCTTAGCAAATAGTTGATGCTTATTCATTTCTCCAAAAATAGACTTTAGGTGCAACAGATGATCATCTATATTGCTGATATATATTAGTATGTCATCAAAAAAGACTAAACCATACTTCATAAGGAACTTCTGGAAAACTGAGTTCATTAATCCTTGAAAAGATGCGGGAGCATTTGACAAACCAAAAGGCATTACTTACTCATAATGGCCAGCATGGGTTCTAAAAGTAGTCTTTGGTACATCCTCAACTAACATCCTTAGTTGATGATAACCATACCTCAAGTCTATATTTGAGAAGATTTTAGATCCTCCTATTTCATCGAATAAATCTTATACAATAGGAATAGAGAATTTGTTTTTTACTGTCTGCTTTTTCAAATCCCTATAATCGACACACAACCTCCAAGTATTGTATTTCTTTTCAACCAAAACTACAGGTGCAACAAAGGACTGCTACTTGGTTGGATAATACCCTGATCTAGCATTTATTTTACTAAGGTTTCAATAACATCATTCTTGACTGAGGGATACCTATATGGTCTTTTGTTTATAGGTTTAGTTCCAGCTTGAAGGACAATCCTATGATCAAACACTCCTCTAGATGGTTGCAATTGTGTAGGTTCTTTGAATAACTCCTTAAACTCATTTAACAAGTTCAGTAGTGTAGAGTCTTGTTCAAATGTCTCTTTAGTTTACAAAGAACAATATTGTACTTCATTACGCATAGCAGGCATTACTTGTATCATGCATGATTCAAATTGTTTACCTGAAATTCTAGCCAGCTTTCCAGTTCCAGGAGTCAGAATTTGCCTTCCCGATCCTCTAAGAACATGTTTCCTTCCTTTGTAATAGAACTCCATGGTGAGTGTTATGAAGTTCATTTTGATATCCTTTAATGTTAATTACCATTGAACTCCTAGTACCACCCCACAAGATCCCAAGGACAGTAGCAAGATTTCAACAGAAAATTCAGCTCCTTGTAGAAGCCAAGAGATTTTGCAAACTTTATCCACCTTCAACATGTCTCCATTGGCCACTACTACTAGCTGTGGTGTAGTTGCTCTCACAAGGCATTTTAATTTCTCCACTAACTCTGGGTCCATAAAATTTTAAGAGCTTCCTCTGTCCACTAAGATGTGCAAGAGTTTTTGAGAATGATACACAGTCACTCTTATTGTCTTGTACCCCAATGATCCATCCAGAGCATTAATGGAAATTCCCACTTGATCCATTGGTTGTGACAGTTCCATCTCCTGCTCTTCTAATTCATTCAGTGATTCCCTTGAAAATAACCCCTCTTCTGATTATTCTAATTCAAGTAAGTATACCTGTTTCAAAGTCTTACATTTGTGCCCCACAACATATTTTTCATTGCAAAAGTAACATAGACCTTTAGCTCTCTTTTCATTCATCTCATCTAGACTCAAAGTTTTTTTGTTAAATCCTTTAGAAGTCCTAGCATTACCTTGGCTAGGAGTTGGCAACAATAGTCTGCTATTATTTCTTTGATCCGTGATCCTTCTGGAAGCATTGGTTGGTGCATTCCTGACTGAAGAAGGTTGTCTAATATAAGCTAAATAAGCCTCTTGCATCCTAGCAGTTTTGTACACCTGATATAAGGTAGTGGGATTGGTGAGTTTTACTGCAATATTCAACTCATGTTTCAGTCCACCAAGAAAACAACTGATGGCATTTTCTTGTGACAGATTAACTCTTGTGAGATTTGTTTCAAAAAGAGCTTGGTACTCCTTGACAGTATCTATTTGCTTGATCTTCTTGATCTCTCCCATAGGATCATCAAAGTCGACTCCAAATATTTCCACCAATGCCATCACTTACTCAATCCATGTTGCTGGTTGGAGATATTGTATATACCTCATAAATGCTAAATGCCACTATATAGCTTCACGTTCTAAGTGCATTGCAGCCACCTCGACCCTTTCTTCAACAGGAACCTTCTCCATGGAGAAGAACTGCTCAATTTTGAATAGCCACAACTTCATATCATCCCCATTAAACCTCAAGAATTCCATTCTTGACCACCTAGAGAAATTGGAGTTGTGATGGTTATAACTCGCAGGACTCTTTTCTCTTGGTGACCTTTCATCAGATGGTTTGCCTTCATGTTGTATAGGAGTCTTATCCCTTCGATTTTATCCAGAATAAGTCAATTGTTCTTTTAGTTCAAGAATAATCTGGTCCAGACATTTCATATTTGAGACCTCTCCAGATAGAGCTCCAACATCTGCGATTAATTTATGCATCAATTCACGTAAATCCCCTGGTTCTTATGTTGCGGTATCATTTGATCGAACACCTTTAGACATGATTGTCGCGCCCTCCTTTTTTTTATCGCACGGGTTAGGTACGCGGAGATCGGGTTTCATGACATTCTGGACAACTCCTTAAAGGAAAAGGTTTAAGGAAGAGTCGCCACCTAACGATTTTATGGTGCGTTAGGGCACCTAGAATAATTAACTCATAAACTAGTTTGCATTATCAGATATTAGGTAAGGGCTTGAAGTTATCCCAAGGGGAAGGTGTTAGGCACCCCTCAGGATCCACAACTGTGGGTCCCAGCCAAGTAGTTTTGTGAATTTGGACAGTAAAAAAATGACAAGCAAGGCTCAAGTAGGAGGGGGTTTCAAGTAAATACTGAAATTATTAAAAGGAATTTGAAGAATAGTAAAGTAAAATCATTTGAATGAAAATGTCCTAGGTTTTAAATCAATATGGATCACATCAATGCAATACCCGGTATGCCACGCCTCGAAGAGGAGCTACACGTGGTATTAGCGCACCGGTCATCATATTCATATTCTACCCTTCCCACCCCATCAAGGTATTTAAAACGCGTGGTGTGGTCACGAAGCTTATTGCGTGCTATTACCCGTCCCATTCTATAAGTCCTAGAGGGTATTTAGGACTCCTAATCCTACAAGGTGAGTACTAGGCTGAACCCCTAGGTTTAAAAGGATAAAACTCTAAACGACATGTAAAACAAATAGGACTACAGATAGGGGGAACACATAAGGGCAGATACGAGGCTCACAGATCCCTCCACTGGTAAACACATAGATAGCACGTCTCAAACACAATCAAAGTCACAAATCAGGATTTAAAACAGGAGTTCTAAGTTGGAAAACAGTAGGTTTCAGAAGTTTTGGGTTTCTTGAAACTCTGTAATAAAGCAGGGGGTTTTAAAAGGACACAATAGTTTTGAGAAGAGTGATTGATTAAAATCCAGTAAATAAAAAAACAATACCAGGAATTGAAAAGTGTGTAGCAGTTTAGAAGTCTTTAATAAAAGAGACGAATAATTTTTAGAAAATCAGTAGTCAGAAGTAAAGCAAGATTTTAAATAAGGTTGTATGCAGAGGTCTTCATAGTTCAGACCTTTGATCTCCTTGATTCCTTCAACACCCTGGACTCGGCTAGTCAACTTCCTAAGTTCTTCAGCCAGATTCTTGATAAGCAAGTCTTTCTCATCGGACTCAGACGTATGTGTGACAGGTGGGGTGGAGTGAGTCACAGTCTCCACGTAGATGGGATTGTTGTAGGCAAAGAGATGATCTTTTGTATGAGTCTGAGGTCCTGGGGGTGGAGGCGGAGTGTTGTGGAAATTGTTGCACTGTGCTGGGAGGGTTTGGCTCTTTGGGGGAGTGGTGTGGGGGTGATTTGGCTGTTTTGGGATATTTTGTGGAGGTGTAGGGGTGACGTCAGGGACATTGAGGTAAAAGGATAGATTGGCCAGATTCCGGACCTGATCAAGCTCTTCTTGAAATTTCAGCAACTTTTGTTCCAATGGTGACATGTTCTCATGCAAAACCTGAATACCCCGGCTGTTAGAGGCCTCTACCCGTTCAACCCTATTCTCTCGTCTGGCTCCGCTGGATTCTTCCATCTTACTTTTCCATTTGTCTTTGCCCCTAGGAGGACTAGAAGGAGGAGTAGGAGGAGGGCCCTTGGATCTTGTGCAATAGACTGATGATGCTAGAATGCGCGAACTAACCTTTGGGGAGGGGAATAATAAATAAAGGAAAAACAAAAAGGTAACGAAGTCAGTGAGGATTATAAAACATATTGCGGTAATTTAAACACGTAATGCAGAAATGTAAAACGCATCCTAAGTTGTGGAACCTCTTTGTTCCCGAGGTAGGCCTAGAAACAAATAAATTTGGAGAACTTGAAATGCTAAATGCCTCATTTTATTGATGATAGAAACGACTCTAAATATGCGAAAAAATAAAAGTCACTAATGGTCAATGGCCTTATTACATCAAAGGAGACAAAATAAAAGACACCCCTATCTACTTGGTCCCAGAGGGACCTTCCCCAGATTCGGCATTCCTGCTCCCTTCGATCAGCTTTCCCAACTCGCGAAGTCCCAGCATCAAGTAGGTCCTGTCTAGATATCCTCCTCCGGCTCCTTCGAGCTTTTTGCAGTCCTCGATCCTCTTGATGAACTTTTCCTCAAGCTCGACTATACCTCGCTCCAAGTACCCTAGCCTCTTATTGGAGCTGATAGCCATATCCTTCCATTCCTCAATCAGTTTTCTGCTGGACTCGTGTATCTGGTGATGATTATCTTCACATTCACGGAGCCTCTTGCGTAAACTGTTGAATTTAACTTGCTTCGGCCTTTTCATCTATGACCCGGTGACCCTGAGCGAATCCTGGCTCGAATTGGCCCTCCATACCCTCTTTTAACCAGCTTAGATAGAAAGGAGTACAACCGGCATGATACCTATCTGGCTCGATGGTGTCTTTTTCAAGTACAATCTTGCAGTGCCACAAATGTTGGGCTTAGCACTTGTGAGGGTTGTCGTCATCCTGGAAGTCTGCTCAAAGATGTCTCATTTTCTCAACCCTAGGTATAACCTGCCTCCTTCATGCATGCCTCATAACTCGGAGAGGGACGTAAGGGTATGTTCCCCTCAGAACAATCAATATCAGAAATGAAGCGTCTCGGGATCGGATGATAAATTCGTCTGTTGGGAACCATTCAAACATCCACTGAATCTAGTCCTCGGTCAAATTTCCCAGTAACTCAACCCATCCCTCGGCATTTTCTGGCTGAGCGAACATGTATGGAATATAGTTCATTCGCTTTGGGTGGTGGAAAGCGATATGGTCATCCCAGATTCTTCGATGGATGTCTTGTCAGTAGTCACCCCTTTGCAGGTGTTCAGTGAGCCAAAGTTGAAGCAGTAAGTTGCAACCTTCGAAGTGTCTTGCTCCCTGTTGACACTTTTCTAAGGCTCGGTATATGTCTGCAATGATCATAGGCACAACGGTGAAGTCCTGTCCGTTGATACCCTCCATTAAAGTCTTAATGACCATGGCCAACCTAGTGTGAATCCTCTCCTTCTTTGTCGGGAACACCATTAAACCCAGAAAACAAGACATGAAAGCAAACCCTCGGCGATGGAAGTTCCCTAGAGAAGTGAGGGCGAACTCATCCTGATAAGTGCGGTATGATTTTCTATGACCGAACCTTTCGTACAAGTAATCAAAGGGATGTACGAATCCTTTAAACATACCAAGTCTGAATTTTTCTTTAGTCCCAACATTTTGAGAAAAAACCCCGGCCTGTGCGATTCTCAGGCATCAGCAACCCTGGAGATTCCCAAGCCAAACTGGCTAAACCTCCTATTTCTTCCAGCAGCGGTGTCATTTAATTATTTCCGAAGCGGAATACCGACCGATCGCAATCCCAGAATAAGGTAGCAGCCTCTATCATCATTTTGTTAGGCTGAATATCCGAAAGAGAGGGAAAGTTGCCCAAGTGTTTCCTGACGAGTGCTTTGTCGTTGGAGTGAAGATCCTCCCACCAGTTTAACAATTTGGGGTGGATATTGGGGACCATGCCTAATCTTGGGATTTCGTGCCTCATTTCTGCAAAACAAAAGGGTTAGACCCTTACCCCCACCGGACTCGACTATTTAACATCAATAATTAGCAAATAGCATTTAGTTCCCCAAATAAATGCACAGAACGTGAAGGTGTCCGTTTGGGTTCCAGGGAAACCCAATGGATTTTGGACAAGGCTATCTTAAAGGCTATGGTGGACAACACATTAGCCTGGCCAGGTTTGACCATGATGCATGCAACATTACAATAGAGTAAGGTTTCTATGGGGTTTTAGACCGATACCCTTGAGCGGACAACTCAAGGGGGAAGGCACGGAACTGTCGACTGCGCCGCTGATCGACTAGTTTTACCGCAAATACGCCTTTCCGAATTTAGGGGGTAGTAATATTGGAATAGCGCAACCACTCATTGTAAGCGTTGCTATAGGAGTTTTGTTTGGAACGAGTGGAATATGAATGCGGAGCATGATATGCAATAAATAGAATTTAAACAAATAGGCATGTATTTTCACGTTGAGGAAAGCGGTAAAGAAAGGAAATACAACAGTTACAATGGAAAGCGGTTACAAAGAAAACATGAAGATATGTCAGTTTCGTTCAGGTGAAATAAATACTTGCAAAAATTAAACAGTTAACAGCATATAACGGGGAAGAGGAAAAGGTGTAAGCATTTAAATAAAAATTAAAGGTCCAAATTCACAAAGCAACTTGTGATGGTATAATCCTAGGGAAAGTCCCCAGCAGAGTCTCCATGTTGTCGCGCCCCCCTTTTTTCTCGCACGGGTTAGGTACGCGGAGATCGGGTTTCATGACATTCTGGACAACTCCTTAAAGGAAAAGGTTTAAGGAAGAGTCGCCACCTAACGATTTTATGGTGCGTTAGGGCACCTAGAATAATTAACTCATAATCTAGTTTGCATTACCATAGATTGGGTAAGGGCTTGAAGTTATCCCAAGGGGAAGGTGTTAGGCACCCCTAAGGATCCACAACTGTGGGTCCCATCCAAGTAGTTTTGTGAATTTGGACAGTTAACAAATGACAAGCAAGGCTCACGTAGGAGGGGGTTTCAAGTAAATACTGAAATTATTAAAAGGAATTTCAAGAATAGCAAAGTAAAATCATTTGAATGAAAATGTCCTAGGTTTAAATCAATATGGATCACATCAATGCAATACCCGGTATGTCACGCCTCGAAGAGGGGCTACACGTGGTATTAGAGCACCGGTCATTATATTCATATTCTACCCTTCCCACCCCGTCAAGGTATTTAAAACGCGTGGTGTGGTCACGAAGCTTATTGCGTGCTATTACCCGTCCCATTCTATAAGTCCTGGAGGGTATTTAGGACTACTAATCCTACAAGGTGAGTACTAGGCTGAACCCCTAGGTTTAAAAGGATAAAATTCTAAGCGACATGTAAAACAAATAGGACTACAGATAGGGCGAACACAAAAGGGCAGATACGAGGCTCACAGATCCCTCCACAGGTAAACACATAGATAGCACGTCTCAAACACAATAAAAGTCCCAAAATCAGGATTTAAAACAGGAGTTCTAAGTTGGAAAACAGTAGGTTTCAGAAGTTTTGGGTTTCTTGAAACTCATTAATAAAGCAGGGGGTTTTAAAAGGACAGAATAGTTTTGAGAAGAGTGATTGATTAAAATCCAGTAAATAAAAAAACAATACCAGGAATTGAAAAGTGCGTAGCAGTTTAGAAGTCTTTAATAAAAGAGACGAATAATTTTTAGAAAATCAGTCGTCAGAAGTAAAGTAAGATTTTAAATATAGCGGAGTAATTTCAAACGGGAGTGACTTACTTTGAAATCTAATAATTCACGATAGGATAAGAACCAGTAGTTTAAAAGAGTTTTAGTAAAAGAGAATGAGTGCATAATTTTAGAACCCAATAATTTTAAAACAGGACAAGGAGTGAACTGATTCTAAAATCCAGTAGTTCAAAGAAACACTCGGAGCAGGAGTCTAATAAACATCAGCAAAGAGGAAGTGAATGCATGATCAGTGATTTGAAAATAGAGCAGGAGTTTTAGGAAAAATGGGGTGAATTTCAAAAAGGGAAAAAAAGTGAAGGAAGCAAAATTTCAAGGATTTCAAAAGAGACTAATTAGTTCTAATATCAGCCAAGTGCAAAAACGATTAGTTGGTTTTAGTGCGTATTAGGCCTAAGGTTTGCCTAGGCGGGCGTATACACTGCCTATTTATTTTAAAGGGTGAACATGCATATTTTAGCCTTGGTTTTAAAGACGTGCAGGGTGATACATTTGCAGAAAGCGTTTCAAACTACTTAATCACATTTTAGCAAGATTATTAGATTAGATACGTAATGACTAGGTGTTTGCCAGAGTATAGTTGCAAACAGACATGCTGAACGCAGAGTCCTAGAGAACATGTTATCTAATGCTCACATGGACACCTAAAACATGGTTTCTAAATGTAGTACTTATGAGAATGCAGCAGTAGTAACATTATGGCAATTTCATTACTTTATCAGAGTTTTTAATGGTGAGCAGGGCTTGTGAGATGTCATGAATATATATATATATATGCTAAAATAAAAACCTAAGCATAATTTCTAATGCATGAGATGCATGTCCGGAACAGGATGTCTATTGCACATATGGGGAAGTAAACCTTTGGTCATGATTTCTACCCGCTATTATACTAAATATGCATACCCCCCTTCCATATCCACTATCTGCCCTAATTATTCATTTACAATTTATTACAAACCAAGAATAATAAATTACATCACTTAAAGTAAAATAAGAAGCTAATTCTATAGGGAGCCTTCAATCAGGCCCATATCTCCCAACCTCAATCCTTTCGAGTTTCACAGCCTTTCATGGTCTGGGTGCGGCAAAGCTCCCTAAGAACCTCGTGGGTCCCTGGACAATACCAGCACCCAGACATATTTGCCAAAGTTGAGTATGTGCAGTGTGGAATCACCAATCTCAGTGCGTCAAAGTTCAGAGGGAACTCAAGAGGTTCCCTAAGCAATGCTTACACTGAGGGGTGGAACTTAAGTTTCTAGGAATAGTGTGAAGTGCTAGGAGTGAGTTTAAAAGAGGAACAGAGGTTTTGGAAAAGAGTTCAGTTGAAAAACTCTACAACTCAAGAATTATTTTGAAAAAGAAAAGCTTTTGAAAATAGTAGTAAGGTCAGAGAAGTAATAGACTAATCAAACAATCAAAGACAATGGGGATTGGGGACAAATAAGTCACATAATAGTCAGGAGAAGATACATAGATTCAATAAAAACTTGACTTGAACATAGTTGCAGAAATCATAGAGGTTCAGGGGATCAGGGGACAGCAGGATTCAGTACTAAGCATTACACAATTTTTAGGATACTAGGAATAGACAACACCATATAAGCATTACTGATTCAATCATAGCATGTAAATCCTAAAGATGGTAAGTAATGATAGATAAAACAAAGAGATTAATTGCATGTTGAATAGCAGAAACACAAATAGAAGAAGATCAGGAATATGACAAACTGAAGCAATAAAAGACACATTGGTTTGGAGCTTGAATCTTAATTAGAACATACCAGTGAGAAAGAGTAAGCAGAATTGAAAGATCAAGACAAAAAGAGCACTATGGTTAGCCTAGGCTTATAGCCGGCCAAGAGCAAAAGAAGAGAGTAGTAGAGCAAAGAGCTTTGTAAGAAAGACAGAGTTTTTTAACACCATTCTGTGTGTGTTTGTGTTATTGAAAAACATAGAGTATTTATAGTTGAAAACATGTAGTAAAAAATAAAGTTAGAATTACAAGGGCATGGTAACAAAAGAAGACAAAATCCAATCAGTGTAAGAAAAAATACATGGTTCCCTTAAATCAAGGAGTTCAAACTCAGAAATGGTAAAGACATATAGCCATATAAGGTAAATGAAAATCAGTATAAGGTTTAAATAAGGAAAGAATCCAGGTCTGTTAAGTAACAGGGGACTCTGAATTAATTAACCAAGAAATCAATACAATCATTCCCCTTAATTCAAGGGATTCAAATTCAAACGGTAACACATATAGGCAAGGTAAAGGATTAGTCAAGACTCAATCAAGGAAAGAATCAGGTTTACTAAATAATAGGGTAAATAATTAAGACCAAGGTTCAAAATATTTTAATTAAGGAAACGACCAGTAAGAATAAATTACCACAGACGAGTCAATCAATTTGGATAGCAATAAAAGGAAGGTCTGTCAATCAAACCTCTAAGTATGGAGTCCAGCATATAATCATATAAGAGTCACAATCGTGTAAATAGACAGGAGTACTCAGACATAGTAGACAGGCAAGTTAAAAGATGAAAGTCGAAACAGCCCTAGTAGTCACAAGCATAAGTGAGGCTAAGGAAGCTCAATAACACTTATTCAAACAACATAATCGCAGAGACTCAAGCAAATAGAAACGAACAGTCATGCCAGTACACAGAATCACGTATAGAGGTCTAGGAAAATTAGGGTTTCAACATAGGCAAGTTAGAAAGCGCTAAGAACATAGAATCATTTGAGATATGCAGAGAATAGTTTAGACATAAAGAAGAAATCAGTTTAAAACAAATGTAAGAAAACTCAGAGAAACCCTAGTTTTTTTAAAAGTAAGCAGGAAACGTTTAAAGCTGATGGATTTTAAAGATCGAGTTGAGAATAGTGTAAAACATAAAGGAATAAGCTTAAATCGCTAAAAATACTAGATATTTAAGAGGTTTAGGTCAAAAATTAGGGTTTCATAAGAAACCAGAGAAAAATAGGAGAACCTGTCGTGAAACTCAAAGGTCATGGTAGTTCTGGCATAGTCGAGTCAAAACCCCACTGGAGAAAGGCCGGAAAAAACCCAAGAAGGAGCTCCAGTAGTGAGTTGGACAGGTCCAGACCCTCGAAGGCTTCAGAGATGAAGTGAACAGGATAGAGGAGGCCTCATGGAGGCTGGTGATCGAAAGGATGGTGGTTGGAGGAGGCCGGAGAAGGGAGGAGCTTCATCGGAGAAGGAGGTGAACAGGGAAGGTTCTAGAGAGAAGGGAGAGAGAGAGACCAGAGATGGAGAGAGAGTTGGTCTCAAAGAATGAGGAGTGGGGGAGGGGGTCGTTTGAGTTAATTTGGGCAAGGATGGATCTGGGCCGTTGATCTCATTTGATCAACGGTTCAGATTAAATTAGGGGTTGGGCCGGGTTAATTTTAGGATTGGGCTGGGGGTGAACTTGGGTTAGAGCTCAGGTGGGGTTGGGTATAATTGGATTATAATTTGGCTAGGTTTTAAATAAATGTGGCTAGATGTTAAATACCCCCTAAAATAGATAATTAATTAGTTAAAATAGCTAATAATTGTATAAAAATGAAATTAAGTTAAAATAGGTGAAATTACAGTAATTAACTAATATCAAGTGTAAAAATGCATAAATTTCCAATTGAAACAATACAAAATGCTCAATTGGGCCATAATTAAAATTGTTGTAATTAAAATTAAACGAAACCCAATTGGCTAATTTGTGAAATAATTGAATGTTAATGGACAAAAAATGATTTAAAGTAGCATACTAAGCTGGAAAACATTTTTGAAATTATTTATAACATATTTTATGAATTATTTGAATATGAAAATATTAAATAAATAGGAAAATAATTTAATAAAAATATGAAAAAATAGAAGAAAAAAATACTCATTATTACAAAGAGTAATTTTGAAATCTGGTATGCAAGTTTGCAAATAATTTGAGGAAAAATTGGGTATCAACAATGATTGCCGAGGATGATCAGCTATGATACCACTGTTACTCAATTACAAGAATTCAACAAGGAATTCGAGGATCGAGCAGCTGTTCAGGAGTTTCAAGGACTCGAGAGTTTAGCTATGGAGTTGTAAAGAAGAAGAAATGTAAAGAGAGGAAAAGAGAGAGAGAGAGAGAGAGAGAGAGAAAGAGAGAGAGAGAGAGATTTTAGAGAAAAATATAATAGTCTGATTATTCTCTGTAACTATGAATTACAATGCTATATAAGAATTGAGAATTGACTACTGATCATTACAAATGATGGAATCCTTCTCTAACTGTTTTCTCTAATTGTCTAACTAACTTCAACTGACCTCTAACTAACTTTTAAATACCTCTAACTAACTTTTAACGACCAGCTGACGTGGCATTGGGCTGGATTGTTCTTGAACTTACTGTGTAATTTGTGTATCATCCCCCCCCCCCCCCCTCTCCTTCCTCATCAT
>ML265115.1:0-25581 GCA_005239495.1 Nicotiana undulata | reverse complement strand
TCCCCCCCCCCCCCCCCCCCCCCACAGGGTTAGACAAGAGACTTACCTCATTCCGAAGTTCCATAGCCGGCTCCAACGGCACTCTAACACCTAAAACCGACGTTTGTCGATACAAAACTATGCAAACAATGTGCAAAAAAATCAAAATGTGTTCCATTACCCATAATTAATCAATCTAAACAATTTCCAACCCCGCTCGAAAAGTCGATAAAATTCACCATCGGGCCCACGTGCCCGAATTCCGAATTTTTTTTAAGATAAACTTTACCTATAACCTTAAGAACTTAAATATGTGATTCATTCCTAATTTTATGTCCAATTTCGTGGTCAAGATCTAAAAATACAATTTCTAGGTTTTCTTCAAAATCCCAAATTTCTACTAATTTTCATGTTTAAATCCTCTTATAATCCATGTATGTCACTAACATAATGTGGAATTCACTTACCTTGTATTACATGATGAAAATACCCTCCTTGAAGAGCTCGAAAAATCGCCCATGCCGTGTGGAAAATGGGTGAAATGAACCCAGACCTCATTTTAAAACCAGTCTGCCCAGGCTTGCTCCTCTTCGCGTTCGCGGAAAAGCTGTTGCGTTCGCGAAGGCCAAAAATGTCAGTCTTCCTATTTACTCTTCGCGTACCCAAATCCTTGAGACCAGAACCCTTCGTGTTCGCAGTCCACAAGCCACGTTCGCGAAGGCCAAACTTCTCTAGGCCCAGCTCCCCCATTTCCTTCTACGCGTTCGCGACCGCCCTCTCGCATTCGCGTAGGTTCCCTCTGGATCTTCTCCGTTTTCACGACCTCTGTGTTGTGTTCGCGACCTCTGTGTCATGTTCGCGATGTGTAACCTCCACCTGCCCCAAAAACCCTCTATCGCGAACGCGATAACCACCACGCGCATGTGATGAAGAGCACCAGAGCATCAGCAGCAGAAAAACATGGGAAAATGACCCGAAACCATCACAATACGCGAACTAGTCCAATCATACCAACCAGTCCTAATACATGACACGAACCTGCTCGAGGCCTCAAATCACATCAAACAACGCTAAAACCACGAATCGCACCCCAATTCAAGTTTAATGAACTTTAGAACTTCAACCTTCTACATTCGACACTGGAACCTATCAAATCGAGTCCGATTGATCTCAAAAATTGCACACAAGTCATAACTGTAATTACGAACCTATTCCCACTTCCGAAATCGAAATCCTACCCCGATATCAAAAAGTCTACTCCCGATCAAACTTTCCAAAAATCATCCAAATTTTTAACTTTCGCCAATTGATGCCGAAACGATCTACGGACCTCCCAAATCGACATCCGAATACAGTCCTAAGATCAAAATCACCATATGAAACTATTCCCAGGTTCGGAATCCAAAAGGACATCAATAATATCAAAATCCACTTCAACCTAACCTTAGGAAATTATTAAACCTTCAAAATGCCAACATTCCGTAATAGGCGCCGAAATACTCCCGGGCCACCCGATACTCGACCCGAATAAATGCCCAAGTCCGGAATTAGTATACGAACCTATTGGACCTTAAATTCCTTATTCTGAGGTTGTTTACTAAAAATCCAAACCTTAGTCAATTCTTCAAACTTAAAGCTTTCGAATTTAGAATTTTCTTCCCACATCAACTGCACACCTCCCGAAATTCGATTCCGAACACACGTACAAGTCATAATACCTTAAGTAAACCTACTGAAGGCCTCAAACCGCCGAACGACGCGCTAGAGCTCAAAATGACCGGTCGGGTCATTATATTAGACTCCTGATACTACACGTGATAATGTGAGGATGCACAAGCCCATTTGGTGAACGGACTCTCTAAACGATTCGGAAGCCTAAATACATGGTTGTTTCCTTTGTAAAAACTATTCTCATAAATGATAGTATGCTTTGTTTATTCCAAAATAGCATTTTTTTTAAACCTTTTTAGCACTTTCACGTTGATAACTCCATTAAGTAAGGGATCCCTCTGCATTAATACACTTTTTATTTCATTTTCTTTTCTCTCACTCTTCTATAATTTCTTTTTTATCTTCCATAAATAACACTTACCCAGATATATCAAAGATTTTGAAAGAAGAATGTCTCAAAAATAATTCCCTCTGCACAATGAGAATTGTTTTCTGTACAATTTTATATTATCTCAAAATATACCTTTAATAAATTTCAAGTATATTATATTGTGATAATATACAATGTAAATATTCCATCAATATGACATATATATTTTTTATATGTATTTATACCACATATATAAATTATATATATACATCATAATACATAATTATATTGATATTATTCAAAGTATATTGCTAGAAAATATTTTACATAAAATTTATTCTAAAATATTAACATGCCACTAATATGTATATAGAAAAAAATATATGTCACATATATTATTTATATCCGGATAATATATATAAATATGCACGTTATATTAGTGCAAAATATAAATGGTATATTAATAATATCTATTTAAATATAAATAAGTGTATAAATAACATATGCATATATACATGATTTTTTCTAAAAACACATGATTTATAATATACCACAAACATAGATTATATTTTTTTTTCACGAAATATATGTATTTTATTTCTTTAGAATATACATATATATAATTTTGCTAGGATTAAGTTGAATAAAAGGTCCATGTATGAAAAGGAAAAAAATTTGTTATGGAATGGATCGATGGTATATTATAAATATAAAGATCTATATAAACAACATATGCATATATACATGAAATTTCCTAAAAATATATTATTTATAATATATATATACCACAAACATACTTTATATTTTTTCATGAAATATATGTATTTTATTTCATCATAATATAAATATGTATACATTACTTTGTATAAAAAGGTCCATGTATGGAAAGGAAAAAATATGTTAAGGAATAGATTGGTTTCCAACGAAAACATAAAATATGTTACGGAATGGAGATAAGAAATAGGGAAAGATATTAAATTCTAGGACTGCCTTTTTAAGCAGATTGATTCTTGCTGATTTGAATGGAATGAAATCTGCTATATGCATAAATATTTTATTGCCATATTTTGTTAATCATTAGTTAATGCTAATCTTTTGTATTTATATTTTTAAAAGTCTGCTATTAATGAAAGTATCCCAAAGATAAGCTGGATCAAGTCCAATCCTGAATTAGTTGAAGCCCTTAAAAAACCCAACATCTTTGCAAACAAGAGCCCATGTAAACAGGGAAAATTGGGAGAGATTCAAAAAATAGGCAGATTTACAAGTTGCATTCAAAAATAGTCATAATTTCATAAGTAATCGAAATTTAGCCACTTTTTATTTTAAGATAAATCTGAACGAAAACATTATTCAAAATCCGAAAAATACTCCCGCATAATATACTGGAGTTCCAGCATAAGTATACGGGAACTCCAGTATACTGGAGTTCCAATATAATATATCGGTCCAGCATAATATGTTGGAAGTTCATACACAAGTGCACCGATCTCCAGTATAATATGCTAGAACTTTTTGTGTTACAGCAAAATATTGGCTATTCTCAATGACTTTGCAAACGCTTGCTTTTTGAATGACCAATCCGAAAACTGGCTAGCCCGTACTATTTTTACGGTAAAATTAGCACATGTGACCAAAAACTAGATCACGAGTGGCATTTAGCTATTGGAGTATTAGTTCTGTTAATTGGGTAGATATAGTGGCGGAGCCATAATTTCTACTAAGGGGTATCAAAATATGAAAAATTAAATACATTAAAATTTTAAGGGAGTCAACCTATAATAAATATACATAAAATAAAATTTTATATCTAGTAATACAATTTATTTTTTGGCGAAAGATTATCGATTGACACCCCTTGGTTAGCTGAAGCTCCGCCACCGGGTAGATATATGTTTTATTCTCTCTGTCAGCTCGTATTAAACTTGTCCCAGAATTGAGAAATTGTTTTGCTAATACTTCAACCCTAATATTTAATGCCAACTCATGTGTTGGACGGGATGAATACTGATTTTCGAGGTTAAAAAACAAGTTCACGTTGATTTCTTAGACTTCTATACTATATCTTTACGAGTTTAAGTTCTATTTTCCCAGTATCATGTCATTTATAAGGTAACTATAGATGAATCTCTTGATAATCATTAACTAACATGTTTTTAAAGGTTAACATGTTAAAAAATTTCCACTATCAAGTTTATATGGTAACTAGACATGGCAAGATGGTTAAAAATAATAGTTATCCATCTAACTCAACCCACTAAATAAGTAACCAATGGGTAAAATGAATAATACAATTATTGAAAAATTATTTCAGTAATATTCTTCTGTTGCAAGGGGCAGCAAATTCATATTAGAGCTTGAGGCTAATGTGAAGTCATTAATGGATAATATAGTTACTCATTTTATCCGCCGGTTAACTCGTTTACCCGTGTTAAATATGGGTCGGGTCGGATAATTTATCCGTTTTTTCTATTACCCGTTTCGACCCGTACCATATCCGACCCGCCTATTTGCCGCTCCTAATGATAACTATAGATGAATCTCTTGATAATCATTAATTATAATCTAGACTAACATGTTATCAAAGGTTAAAATTTACTAATAGTATAAAAGATCTTTACACTGTGACTTTGGGTTTATTTTGGTACCCTCATTCCTTTGTTTCTCTAGTCCATGCCAATTGTTAGAAAAATTTAATGAGTTGTGTTAGAACTTTTTTTCAAGAAATTGATGAGGTTGGAGTTGGAGTGACTCAAGCAGTTGGTGGGTGCCATGCAAACTGCCAAGGAGTGGCCAAACTTTTGGAATTTTGAGGAATATTACTAGAATTAAGTGAAGTAATGGACTAGAGAACAAGCTGTTCTAATGAGGTTAGATCCATCTAGAAAATGTTGGGAAAGTGACTGAACAATATCAACCCACTACCCAAAGTGAAATGATACAGAGTTGCCTTTATACAATGCATGTACAGGAAATGCATCTATAATCAATGAACCCCCTTGAATTTATAGTAATTCTTGTGCCGACTTTCTGTTAAGAGATAGAGAGATCTCCAAAGATTTGGCGATATCTTATGGGCCATTCCCAATTAAAACCTTAATACGAAAAAGGTTCATATTTTTTATTTTACCCGGCTTAAATATGATTTAATTATAAAATATATACAATTCATTATTAGTGCCTTAAATTAGAGGATTTAGTCATATTTTCCCCTATTTTCTCTCTATTCCTCTTTTAATAACTCCTTCCAGTTGCGTTTGAAAACTCATTTTGGTTTGACAACCCATAGGTCCTCGTCAATTTCAAACTAATTCCATGATTTTCATTTCTTCCCCTAAACCTGCTTCGTTCAACCATAAAATGATCTGTCCTTTTGCTCATCCTCAATAATCCCCATCCAATGAAGCACTGATTGGGATTTTGTATAACCACAGCCATATGAACTATATTTTGGGAGTCTTAATTTTTCGAACAATCACTAGAAGAACTAATTCCTTCATTCCTTTTTAGAAAATAATTCATTCGCAATTACTTTTTTAACTTAGTGTTTGTGATGAGCCTTAGACAAAAGCAAGAAGATAAAGCAAATAAACTCTAAGGATTTAGATCTCGTTTTCAGGACATACTATTAAACCACTTTTTGGAGTATAGGAATCTTCTCTGCAATCTTCACCTTCTCCAAGAAGATTTAAGTTTATTGTAACCTTACTAAGAGAGCATTCCACATTGACGAAAGTGAAAAGAAAATGAAAAACGGATTAAAACTCTGACAGTTTGAGCAAACATATGCCTACAATATTTTGTATTTGATTTATGCAATTTATCTACAAATTTTATACATTATTTCTATACAGTTAAATACAACTACAGTATCATAAAACTTAAATACAAATTTTATATAAATTTTATACAATATGTCTTTTGTATATTTTGTATTTGATTTATATACAGTAAAAAATAAATTTCATACAATTAATTATATATTATACAACTTATCTACAACTTTCACACATTATTTCTATCCAGTTAAATACAACTAAAATAACATACAACTTAAATACAAAATTTATACAAAATTTATACAACATGTCTTTTGTATATTTTGTATCTGATTTATACACTGTAAAAATAAATTTCATACAACTAATTATTTTTTATACAATTTATCTACAACTTATTTAAGATTTTCTTATATTATTTCTATAATTTTCTACAATTTTATAGAATTTCGTAAATATAGTGCATATCACGTCTTCTTCTTCTTCTTCTTCTTCTTCGAGTTTCAACCTGAAATTAAGCCAAATCAAGTCTAATCTTCACCAAAACACCCTCAAAATTGAGATATAAACTCCTAACCATATTCCCAATTGTTTGCAACATCACCCAATCCAAACAAATAATGGTTTTTGAAAATTCAAAGCTTCAAAGCTTTTTAATGGTTGTCAATGGTGGAATTGTTGCTCTCTTTTTCTTTGCTTTACATTACTAAAATTAGGGATTGAGAGATAAAGAGAGACATAGAGAGAATACCTAAATCTTTGCAACAACACCCAATTCAAATAAATAAAGTTTTTTAAAAACTCAAATTCGAATTCAAAGTTTCAAAGCTTTTTAATGGAAATATCTTTGTTAGGGCTGTTCTTTGAAGATATATTCTTCTTCGTTGAAACTTAAGTTTTGCAAAGGCGTTAATGGAGGTAGTAATTTTGAAGAAGAGCAAGAACTTTATCTGGTTATTGAAGAATTGTTGCAAAAAGCGTTAATGGAGGATTTGTAATTTTTATGAAGAGAAAACCGTGGGTGAGTGCAGAGAAATCATAGGGTGTGATACGTGAGTGGGGGGAGGGACGTGGGGGGAGTGAGAATATACAGTAGAGTTAATTTAGGATACTAATTAATACCATTAATTCCCTTAAAATGTACATAAATGGTAATTGGTTATATAAAAGGTAATTATGGTAAAACTTGAGTAGAGGGTAATATAGTTTCCTATAGTGTATAGGAATGTAAAAATTCCTTTTCTTACCTACAGAATATAAAAATTTTACCTCCTATAGCAAAGATATACACCATATTTATTATAAATTAAAATTATTTTAAAATATTATTTTCTATAACTACCTTTTATATTTTATAGCAAAATAAGTATTTATGGTATATACTACATTGGCATGAAATATGTTATTTGTATTTTTCCTTAGACAACTGCACATACCTATTTTTAAGGTGATTGTCATTATTGTATTCATGAATACTTGGCGCGAATACATGTGAATACATGCGCATACAGCTGGACTGCCCTGATTTTGGGCGCTTTTTGTTGTTGTATTCATGAATAAATGGCACGGATACATGTGAATACATGCGCGTAACAGCTGGACTGCCCTGATTTTAGGCATTTTTTACAGCAATATTCATGAATACATCAACGCAAATACATGTGAATACATGCGCGTACAGAGCCTTGATTTTAGGCTCTTTTTGCCGATGTATTCATGAATAATAGCGTGAATACATGTTAATATATGCGCATACAGTTGGACTACCTTGATTTTTAGGCACTTTTGCTACTGTTTTTCATGAATACAATAGCGCGAATACAACAAACACACCACCGTAATAACTGAATAGTAGCTATAGGAAGTAATTATTTATATGATACCTATAGGAAGTTAATAGCCACTAAACAATAGTGATTTCTGAAAAATTCTCTAGAATATATTAAGAGAAATATTTATCTTTAATCACTCCAAAAAATAATAGCTGACAAAATATATATTTTATATAAAATAGTTAATGCACCTTACTGTGATAGATTTCCTAACTGCAGAAAGAATTAGCTCTTGCTTTCATAGAGTAAAGAAAGTAATTCTATTTTTTAAGACATAAAAAGAAGTTATGATGACCCAAAAGGTATCACATGTATCTTTAGTAATTCTGTGTTTCTATCTCACCTCGATTTACGTGCGCAGCACATGCGTGTAGCCGGGAAGCCTTGATGTGAAAAAAACTGAGGAAATTAGCAAGTTTGAATTTGAAATGAGAATAAAGTTGACTTTGGTCAATATTTTTTGTAAACGGACCCGGACCTGTGATCCGGGTCCGTAGAAAAATATGGGACTTAGGCGTATACCCCGAATCGAATTCCGAGGTCCCAAGTCCGAGAAATGAATTTTTAAAAGAAATTATTTTCTGAAAAATATAAAGGTTTTTTAAAGTGAAATGTTATGTGAAACCTGTGGTATCGGGCCCGTATTATAGTTCCGAAGTCCGGTATAGGTTCGATATATTTATGTGTGTTGTCTGTAAAGTTTGGTAATAAACGGAATCCATTTGAGGTGATTCAGACCTAAAAGGCAAAAATTGATGCTTAAAGAAGTTTTGAGAAATTTTAATTATTTTGAGATTTAATTCGATGTTTATGATGTTATTTTGGTGATTTGATTACACGAATAAGTCTGTAAGATGTTTTCGAGGTTGTGTGCACATTTGGTTTGAAGTTCCGAGGGCTCGGGTGAGTTTCGGGTAGGTCCCGGGATGTTTTTAGGCTTAAAACATAACTGATGCGGGTCACAGAAGTGAAGACCTTTGAATCCACCAGCGAGGTCCGCGGTTGGTTTTGTGCGGATCGCGGAGGGCCTTCGCGGCCGCGGTCGTTTTTGTGCGGTCCGCGGAAGGGCCTTCACGGCCGCGGCCGTCTTTGTGCGGTTCGCGGAAGGGCCTTTGCGGCCGCACTCCCCTTTTTTGCGGTCCACGGTGGAGGCCTGAGGGGGGGGGGGTATTTATATATCCGTACTCGGAGGTGAATGGGTAATCGGGTTTTGGTCCGAATTTCGGGTTTGGACCGAGCGGGCCCGGGGTCGATTTTTGACTTTTTGGGGAAAATTTTAGAAAACTCATTTCCATGCATTAGAATTGATTCATTTAGCATTTATTGATATAATTAAGTAACTTGTGACTAGATACGAGCGAGTTGGTGGTGGAATCAAGAGGTAGTTGAGGCTTGAATTGTGTTCGTGGCATCGAGGTAAGTGTTTGGCCTAACCTTAGCTTGAGGGAATAGGTGTTGAGTCTTATTTGCTACGTGTTTATTCCATGTCCAACGTATAGGTGAGGTGACGAGTACCTATATGTTGTGGTCAAGCATGCCCGTGAGTCGAATATGAGAAATTATGTGATTTTCATCCGATTTAGAAGTTATTCGTTTGAGGGAAATTCTTGGTTGTGAACATTGTTGAGTACCTGAGTGGTTGAGAGTTATTTTGTTAAATTATACACTTGTGTAAGATTGGTTATAGCTCTGTCCCTTGCCGGGACGGTATTATTACTGTCGATTATTTCTTTGCATTTATGGTTTCTTATTGTTGATTTTCTTGCCAAACTGTTGTTTTGATATTTATGCACGAGGGGACATTCTGTGTCATGTTTATGTTATTTATGTACGAGAGGACATTCCGTACCATGTTTATGTTATTTATGTACGAGGGGACATTCCGTACCGTATTTATGTTTATTTATGCACGAGGGGATATTCTGTACCGTATGATTGATATTTATGCATGAGAGGACATTCCGTGTCGTGTTTATGATTATTTATGCACGAGGGGACATTCCGTGCCGTGTTGATGCTATTTAAGCACGAGGGGACATTCCGTGCCGTTGTTGTGATGTGTTATGCACGAGGAAGCATTTTGTGCCGTGTTTATGATACTTTAGCACGAGGGGACATGTCGTGCCATTTCTCTCCATTTGTTTATTTCGTGTTGTCAATCCTCGTTGTTATTTTGATATTTGAACTGCTGCCTCGTTCCGTCATTTCCGTATTTGCTACCCCTTTTCCCCAGCATGTTTCCCCGTTATTGTACTTAACTGTTTTACTCCTTGTTGTTATTTCATGTTATATTTTACTTAAACTGCACAAGTGATATTACTTGTCGTGTCCTAGCCTCGTCACTACTTCGTCGAGGTTAGGCTCGGCACTTACTCGTAAATGGGGTCGGTTGTACTGATGCTACACCTGCACTTCTTTATGTTGTGCAGATTACGGTACCGGACCCAGTGGACACTAATTGAAGAGGCTTCCTTCAGCCCACCAGGCGACACTGAGGTAGTCCTGCAGGCGTTCGCAGGCCTGGGCTTCACCTCCTATCTCATTCATTTTTCTGTCTTTTCTTTATATTTCTGAGACAGTAGTACTTGTTTATTCAGACCTTTGTTTTTAGTGTTCTTAGACAGTCCGTGAAGTTGTGATACCAATTCTGGGAGTTTTATTAAGGATTTTGTAATACTGTTTACTTAAGTTGTCAGATTTCATATTTTCCGCACCCTTATTTATATTTGTTCTTGTATATCACTTTTTCTTTTAAATGTCAAATAATAAGGAAATAAGTTATATTAACCGAAATGTTGACTTACGAGTTCAATGTTAGACGCTATCACAGTCCCAATAGTAAAATTTCGGATCGTGACAGAAGTACTAACAAGTTTCAAACAAGAATTGTGAGGAAAGAATATTTTTCCGAGGGTTGTTCTAGTGGTAAAATGACAAATAGACAAGCTTGCATAATAGTTACTAAAACTCCATTGTCTACATGGAAAACGAAATGTAAGATATGGCAAAAAAACATTAGCACATGCCATATTTGTACACAAATTTGTCGATTCCAAAAGATTGTGACATTCTCTTTACCAGTTTTATTATATGTATACAAGTAATATTAATATATTTTATTCAGGAATATAATAATTTTGGATCTGTCGGGAATTAAGTTTGACGAGTTAAAGAGACTTAGATTACAATATAATTCAATACTAAGACAATGATAGAGATAAAATTTATACAAACACTATTCTTTTCAAATCCCGCTTATAAAAATACAATACATATTTGCTTATTTAAGAGAATTCGTACTATAATAAGAATACTCTGCTTTAGAAAAAAAATAACATAATTACTCTCTCCGATTCAAAATAAGTAATTTTTGGCTTTTTTTTGTAGTCCAAAATAAGTGATTTTTTTGGATTTTAAGAATGAATTAATTATTTTTTTCTTATATTGCTCTTAAAGTAAATAGTATTAGAATATATGTTAGAAGTATTTATGTGAAATAGTAAAGATTAATATAATCAATTTGATTATTAATTAATGCTAAAAGGTGAATTTCTTAATTTGCGAGAAAATAAATAAAAAAATCACCGGCTCTGACGTTCGTTAGTATTTGACTGTGTGGCAGATGGAGATGGTCCAAATCACCAGCTCTGATTGATTTCCCATGTGGTACAAGGCTATCTAATTGTGTGATTAACCAATTAGAATCATCCACGTGTGCACTAGGCACTGAGTTCACGTGTGGGTGGCATTATAGGGCTGTGCACGGATCGGATTGGATCGGATTTAGCACATTTCGGATTCGGATTTCGGATTTCGGATTCTAGAAAATGCAATCCGAATCCGATCCGAATTATATCGGATCGGATTCGGATTTTAAAGTTTGGATCGGATCGGATTTCGGATCGTAAATGCCTCAATGTTGTAAACTAATATGTATATTTTCTTTGTAAAAGAGGCAATGCATTAAGAAAAATTCATGTTTATACAATTATGAGAGTACTATGGTGCCAATATAGCTAACTCTAGCAATTGTAAAGGTAATAACTTGGAGGAAGATGTAAAGAAAGTACTGACTATCCGAAATTAAAGTGTAGTATTTATACATTGCCTAATAATTTCGGATTTCGGATCGGATCGGATTAAAATATACCAATCCGAATCCGATCCGAAATCCGAAATTTTTATAAACACAATCCGAAATCCGGTCCAATCCGAAATCCGAAATCCGAAATTGAATGGATCGGTTCGGATTTCGGATATCCGATCCAAATGAACAGCCCTAGGTGGCAATAATAGCAAAGGGCTTGGCAGTTTTGGGGCCCACTAATCAGAAAGTGAATACTATCATTGAAGCAGACAAATCTAAGAATTAACGGAGCATTTACTGTTGGATTTTGACATTAGAAAGAATGAAGGGAGCATGCGATGGACCACTTCTTTTAGTGGGCCGACATGTACTTCATTACTCAAGCATAAGTAGGCCCACTCTGTAATCGGCCCAGAAGAAGTTACCAAAGTTGAGAATTCCCTTACATAATTACCAAGCACTTCGTTCAAAACTTGAATAATTAACCCAAATAATCGCTCACCTAACCTATTAAGTTAAAAAATAATCGATAAATATATGTATAACGATTAGAAAAAGCGTATAGTGAATCTGACCAACTATTTGTATAACAATAGTATTTACGTAATAGAACACAACATAATATAAGTTATTAGAAATTGTATAACATAGTGATGGGGCATAACATAGTATTAATTATTAGAAATCAGCAACAATGACATACTTGCTGACAAATAACCTTACTATATTTTGCAAGATTTGTAGCTGAGACCTTTAGGTTTAAGCGGTTAAATATAAGTTCAATAATGAAAAATAATATATTATTATGGTGCAGGATCATGAGGGATAAAGTGAAGGACTCAAGAAGCTCTATCATTCAGGTAAGGAAGGATAATGATATTGAAGCGATATTGATTGAAGAAACACTCCAGAAGCAAAGGAAAGGAAAACCTACAAATATTAGAGACGAAAAAGAAAGAAGTAGCGAAAATCCGAAAGAAGAATCAATCAAGGATATGATTGCAGATTGAACGGAGGATATTATATGAAGGTCCCGAATTAAAAGAAAACAAGATCGCAAATTTATGCACTAGTAGATCTAATTTTGATTGCTCAAATAACAAAAAGATTTGCTTAGCGGAGGAAAAGTCGATCAAGACCACAAGTCAAGGCAAATCAATGGAAGCTCCACCTTATTCTTGGAAAGAATCACTCTAAGATTTCTTTCAAGGATCAACTCCTTTGGGTCTGTAATCTCGCAAGATTCGAGTTAAGAAGACGTCACGAAGTATATATACATCTGTACCAGTCTTGAAGCAGACATACTTTGAACGAACACTATCACTCTTATTGTTCTACTCTAAACAAGCATTGTAGTTCTCTTTGGATCTGTTGTGTAATTAGTGAGAGAAGAAAATGAGATAAACAGTAGTGAGGCATTGCAATAAGCGAGAAGTGATATATTGACTAAGTTGTTGGTGTAAAGTTAGATCAACTCTCTTGTAATCGAGAAACATCAAATACTGAAAGAGAGCACCCTTGCAACCCAAGGTGACTGGACTTAGGATTCACATTAAATTCAAACTAGTATAAAATTTTTGTTGCCTTTAATTCCTTCATTTTATTTCTGCTTTACTTATATTCTGTTCTTACCTTCAGTCGACTAATTGGTAAACTAAAATCGACAATTTACTCTTCTCTTATACTTACATAAGTAACAACATTAACAATAAATTCAATATAATTTCATTAGTGAAGTCTAGGGTAGTATGTAAGTGGACCTTGGGTTAATCTACTTTGGTTTAATCTATCAAAATTGAGTGCAAATGCAGCATCTCATTGACTAATAAGCTGTCACTTCAAACTCACATTTCATGATAACTATTTTCCAAAACAGATGATTTGATTCTCCTCCAAAAGCAATATAGATCAAAACGTAATTAGAACAACAAGTAAATGAAGTATGTCGAGGGTAAGTGTACGCAGAATTTACCCAAATCTAATGAAGATTGAGAGGCTGTTTCTCAATATGTAATTATTACAAATAATATTTGGCATATTTCCCTGACTGTGTCATAGTTTCCATGCAAATATTTACCTTTCACTTTTCTTGCTAAAGAAAGAAAAGACAAAAGAAATAATAGTGGGTTGTGGTCCTTAATTTGCAACGTATTCCTTTTCTCAAATTTTTAAGATTGTCGGAAGTCATGAACTGGTCACATGTAAGAGCGAACTGAGCTAGTAACTAAAACTAAAGAATAAGAAATACTACTAATTTATTTTAATATAAAAAAAAATTCCTATTTAACCTTGGATTTTGAAATGCATTTCTTTCAAATAAGAACTATGAAGTATATATATATGAACATCTAATTCGGCAGAGAGAGTAAGAAATGCTAAATCCGTACGTACTTTGTAACGTTAATAGTTTTTCTCTGATCTTTATAACGTGTCAATATTTACTAGTAACCAGATAGTAAAAGTAGAAAATTCTCTTGTCAGCTTAGAGCTTATGTTTTTTTCATTTATTATTATTATTATTATTAATTTTTTTTTTAAATTTTTTTGTGTGTGTATTTTGTGGTTTATAGTTGTCTTCTACTCGTAGGAAAATCCAGCTACTGTTTGGATGGCATCGGCGCATCGCAAAATAAACTTTATCGGGGCATGGATGGCCCCCACGGAGAAATGACAGAAGCCTTGGACATACATTTAACTTGAGTAGAAAATGTTAAAATATATAATTAAAAAAGAAGAGAAAAACTCCTTCAACTAACTTTTATTCCACATTCATCGTTTTTTTCTTTTCTTTTACTAATTCTTTTCTTTTCTCCTTTTTGAATTCTTGTAATTACGTGCGTATCCCATTTCTGTTTTATTGTTATATTCATCTTCTCTCTCTCACACACACACCAAACATTATCCCACTATAGGATATCCCAAGTGGCCATTATCTTAGCTAGACTTCCCTTTAGTTTGCGAGATCTCCTGCGATATATGGAGGAAAGAAAGAACCAATATATATTTTTGTTACCTGATTGCCGTCAAATGATTATGTTCTCACAACCTTTAAAAAAACGAAATAGTATTATAAGGTGAAGAAAACAATGAACGTTGACACATACAAGTAGGAAAAATCAGTCTGTTTTTAGTTGTATCACTTTGAAAGGTGAGAGATAAAAAATAATTCCTAGCAAATTGCTATGGAAAATCCATTCACTGAGCTGTAATGATGGGCTGCATGAGGAGTGGATAGAGAAACCAGATGATCTGTTAACCTTTGCACTCTCTCCGCAACTTGGTCCTACTTCATGCAGCACAACTATTTTTTTTTAAAGAAAATAATAAATTTGGCAAAATCCTACAAGATATTCTCGTTTAACCCCACAATTCGTTGTTACAGCTTTATCGTCTTTAGTTTTGTGGGTTCCTAGTTCCTACAATGTCCTATTGTCCTAAATTTCTTTTACTTGTTGCAAACTACAACAAAGAGAAGGGAGTAGAAAAATTAGTTTTCCTCAGTCAAAGCAATAAAAGAGTAATGATTGACCCTGCTGACTTTTGTCACTTTCATCGTGTATTTAAGGTACGGTAAAAAGTGATATTACTGGGTTAAAATTCACAGTACCGAAAAAATGTTACTCCATGATTAAAGCTATGATCAAAAGGAAGTCTTTCGGGAAAATGACTAATCCTAAAGTTGCTTAAAAATCAGTGTGGACTGTGGTTTCTGAACTTTACAGCACGCATGGAGCAGCATAAGCTATAACAACTGAGCACAGCACTAGAAGGAGGTAGTCAGACTTTCCCGAGTTCCTAAAATATACGCACTAAATATACTTAATAGTAAGAAAATAAGAAATATTTAATCAAATATGTAAAATAAACAAAGTTGTATACGGCAAAATCGTGGAAGCCCGATTTTAGGGCATCTATGGCATCCCAAGCCCGGTGTCGAGGGTCTCGAGGCACAATCTGGGGCTGCACCCCGAAGTACTCCCCTCGAGAGGGTATATCGAAGACTCATCACAGCATATCTCGAGGCAGTATGAAAATCTATGACCGTCATGGAAAAACGGAAAATTCTCAAAGGCACGTGATTAGAACTGACTAGGTCTGTAAGAATAGTACAAGTGTCATTATACAGTTGTACCAATAATATTTCTTTGTCATAATTAGACATGTACTATGTTGGGATTCCCTCTCCTATATAAAGGGGACCCTTGTCATTTTGTAACAGACATGAATATTCAATACAATAGAACATGCTCTGTTTTTCTTGCTTAAACGTGCTCAACAATTGCTCTACAAATTTATTGCATTCCATTTATTGTCTTCATTTATTGTTATTCACTTATTACTCATTATTAACCGCCGGAGGCTACCCTCGAGGCCTCCGATATCATTGTTTCTCCATTTATTGTTCATTATTAACTGTCCTAACTAGACCTTGAGGCCCCCTGTTCCAGCCAGTTGGAGGCCCAACCTTGTAATAACATCAATTTGCATATCTTACTTTTCTTACTTATACTTAGCATCTCTTACTTAACACCTAGTATTGAATAAATCAGATACTTTTAGAATCACAAATCAAATATAATTGTTAATATCATTTTCAAGGTAAACAAAAGTGTAACACTCAAATGCATGGTTGTCTAGTGAAGGTCGCAAAAGTTTTCACCGAGGAGATTCAAACTAAAGGGTTGGGAAAGGGGTTACCCCGTCCTCTGCCCACTTAAGCTTTGACCCTGCTGGAATCTCATGCTCCCCAGTAGGGGTGAAAAATGGGTGGGGCGGGTTGGATATGAGATTGGTCGAAAATTCTTGTATTTAATACGGAGAAAAAATGGGTTAATCGGCACATAATATGAGTAATCATATTATCAATGACTTCTTGAATACGATCATTTTTGGGAGAATTTCTAGTCTATTCCAATTTAAGGTTTTACAAATGTAAAAGTTAAAT
This sequence comes from Nicotiana undulata, assembly GCA_005239495.1. NCBI lineage: Eukaryota > Viridiplantae > Streptophyta > Magnoliopsida > Solanales > Solanaceae > Nicotiana > Nicotiana undulata. Next base: position 8,918 of record ML265115.1, on the reverse strand, counting down.
TAATTAGTTATCCATTTTCTAAATAGATAATATGATTCTTATCCACATTTGATTTTTAAAAAATCATTATCCAACCCATTTTTAGTAAATAATATGAAGGGTCATCTGATTTCTTTTAATCATATTGTCACCGCTACTCACCAGCTGCAAAATGACCTTATTACAGCCCCCACCAAACTGACAAAACCATTTTCTTTTCCCAAAAAAACAAAAAAAAAAAACAAACTTCTGCCGTCAAATGCTTGAAAGTCCATATATTTAATTAATTTGTCCAAGTACTACCATTAAGTATTTTCTGTATTTATTTAATCTGTAAACGTATTTTACTTCCTAATGCAGTTTCTATATAAGCACGTCTTCCAACCAACATATTGCAAATTAAATTGCAGCTTAAGAGTTAGAATAAACTCATTTCGCAACAAACATGCAATTCTATTACATGGTAAATGCCAATTTCTGCTTCATTTTTGCTCTGCTAGTCTTCATTTGTACGAGCTTCTGAGCAGTTTTGAGATTCTGATGGCGTTATCTACTGAGTTTTAATACAAGTAGACTATTTTAGTTGCTAAAACTGACGTGAGCAATGTCTATTTTTCTATACTGTCGCAGATGATATGAATCCAAATAGTTGTTAGAGACAATTCAAGGACGGTGCAGAAAGCTCTGAATTTAACTACAGAGCTACGACAGCCACTGAGCTCCTTTCAAAAGTTCTTCCATTTTGTAGGTCTACCGTCTACGTACACATTCTGTCGGCTAACTTAATTGGTAAGTGTCTTTGATGACTTATTGCCAATTTAGCAAAGAAATAGAAATCTTGTTAACGTAATGTCAGCAAAAGCTTATTAGGTCTGAAATTTTCCCTCAGGTATTAGTATATAATCAATGGATACTCTTGATTGGGATGCAGCGCCAATCATCAGAAGCGCGTCTTATTCATGGAAAAATCAGCAACAACAGATGGTCAAGGACAGCTTAATGATGTCTAATTCATTTCTTTTTGCCCCGGTCAGTAACAAAGCTAATGCTTTGATCAATCCAATTCAGCAGCAATGTCATGATATTGACAATTCAACCGCGTCGTCAGCCATGGTTCTTCAGGAATTTGGAGCTGCATTTGATCCAATACACGTCCTTTCTAGTTGGAAGATCCACCAGCGCCAAGAAGCTGCCACAAGATTGGCTGCGGACGCTGTCGCTGCTAAATCAGGAACAGGTCCAAGCAGGGATTGTACTAAAATGGGCCCTTCTTCTTTTCTTCCACAGAACAATATTATGCGTTACTTCGATAATAATCAATTGGCAGTTTGTGACATAATGGCTGATAATGGCCTACTGTCAAAGAGCAGGTCCCCTGATTGCTTGCTTTCTGCAACCAGCACAAGCAATTACACGGACACATCGGTCGAAGATGATGGAATTTCAATGATTTTCTCTGATGATTCCAAAAGTTTGTGGGTTTCATCCGGAGAATCTGAAATTGACGCCTTTAACTCGAAACCCATAGATGTCAATGACAGCAACAATATTGAGCGCCCTGTTAATGAGACCGATCAACACAACAATCCAGTAAGATCCAAGAGAAGATACAATCGCGCTCTGCTCCAACCAGGTGAGAATACTTAATGTGGGCTTAAATCTACTTATACCACACTTTTAATAACTTAATTTATTCATTCCTCTGTCCCACTATATATTAGTATTATTTTGGGGGAGACCACTAATTTTCATAAATATTTTGAGTTATTACCTATGTTGACTTATAAATTTTTGTATGTATTTCTCAGAATCTTATATTGTTGTCTGAATACACACATTAGTAGTTTGCTTTATACTCTGAATCCTGCCACTTAATATGGGTCGGAGGAATTACCATGGGCTTAATTAATTTTCATGTGTCAAACCTACATGTACACCTTTGATGTCATGTTGAAGTCTCTTAACTATCTCATTTAGAAACTTTTGTTAGATAGAACACACTATTATTTAATTACTTAATTGGTTATATTATGTCACAGCAAATTCCGTAACCAGAGACTCTGGTTTCCAGCTCATTTCGGAAAATCAACCCAAGTTCAAGAAACCCAGATCAAAAAATAAGCTTCCAAGTTCAGCTAACATCAATTTCCAGCAATCTAGTTCGTCGGCATCTTCGTCAGATCATGAACCCGATTCAGAAGCCATGGCGCAGATTAAGGAAATGTTTTATTGCGCAGCGGCATTCAGGCCAGTGAGTTTTGGCGCGGAAGTAGAAGCGGAAAAGCCCAAGAGGAAGAACGTAAGAATATCAAAAGCTCCACAGACAGTTGCGGCGAGGCAAAGGAGGGAAAAGATAAGCGAAAAAATAAAAATATTGCAGAAGATGGTACCAGGAGGAAGCAAAATGGACACTGCATCTATGCTTGACGAGGCTGCTAATTATCTCAAGTTCTTGAGGTCACAAATTAAAGCGATGGAAGCTTTTGGCCATAAAATAGATCCATTAATTATGAGTAACATTAGTTCTTTATCTTCAATACCATTCAACTATCCATTTCCCATGCAACCCCATTTTCCTCTACAATTAGCTAGTCCAGTTCAGCGCCCTTATGGTTGATGCAAAGAGGATAGGACATGAGATCCAACTGTAAAATTCCTCACACTTTTGTTATTTGTGAAGGAGGTTAAGTTCTTATTTTGCTCAAACTTTAATTGAAGGGGACCTATACAATTAACCATACAGCAGTACTTAGGCGTTGATAAGTACTTTTTTTTTATCTGTATGGTAGTAGTAGTAAGTAAGTGTGGCAGTGTTTCAAAGTCCTTTGGACAAATGTCACACTTGCAAGATTGTGACATATAATCTTGATAAATGGCAAAGCTTTTTGCCTATAAAAAGAGACTTTTCTTCGGCCAATTTCACACAGCAGTAACATCATTTTCTCCATTTCCTTCAAGCCTGTCTTCTTCCTTTGTTGTCCAATATCAATTATTAGTTGTTTCCTTTTTTATTTACTTTTCCTACTAGCTAGCTGGGTTTGTAATTTAATATTTTGCTGATTCATGTATCCTCCCTAATAGAGGTAGACTTGTTTAATCCTGGAGAGACATTTCACACTGCTGAAATAATTTTTTAGGATAGTGTCTAGCACGACTCAAGTCAATCTGTGTATCCGCTTACAAATAATATTATTGCAGTGTTATTATTGAAATTCTTTCCATCAATTCCCTACAATCTAAGAAACTATGGAAAACAACACTGATGCTAAAAATACTACTGATACAATCAATATTGGCGCTACCTCCGTTGTCCCAGTTTCAGTTGCACTATCATATGCCAGGCCATTTCCAGATGTGTCGAATATCGAAATTTTCGCCAATAAAAATTTCAAGCGTTGGCAAGAACGTATTTTCTCACTTCTTGATGTTCATGGTGTTGCATATGCACTGCTGCATTCACAACCTAGTCCAGACACTGATAATAAAATAATGGAATCATGGCAACATGCCAGCAAGGTATGTCGTCATACTATATTACAAACTATTTCAAATGAATTGTTTGACGTGTATTGCAATTACAAGGAAGCAAAAGCTATCTGGGAAGGCTTAATTAAAAAATTCACTACTCAAGATACTACAAAATAAAAATTTGTAGTAGGAAAATTTTATCAATGGCAGATGAGAGATGATAAAGAAATGAACGTGCAAATCAATGAATATCAAAAATTGCTGAAAGACTTGAAGGCCGAGGGGATGTCATTGCCAGAAAAGTTTGCTGCTGGAGTACTGATTGAGAAGTTGTCTGACTCATGGAGTGACTACAAAAACAACTTAAAGCACAAACAGAAATTTTTTACCATTGAAGAAATTGTGACCCACATCCTAATTGAAGATTCCAACAGAAAAGAATCTGCCAAAGCTAGGATGACAGCTCTTAAAGCAAACTTAGTGCAAAGCAACAACAACAACCGCAAAAAGTACGAGAATAAGTCTCAAGGTTGCAAGCCTAAAAATCCTAACATTAAAAGAAAAAAGGGCTCTTGTTTTGTTTGTGGAAAACCAGGCCATCATGCCTCACAATACAGGTACAGAGCAGGAAATGATAAAGAAAAAATTAATACTCCTAAGGCTAACTTAGCCAGGTGATATTATTGCAGCGGTTATTTCTCAAGTTAACATTGTAGCACATGCAAAAGAATGGGTGATAGACTCTGGGCTACTCGACACATTTGTGCAAATCGAGAAGCATTTTTCTCTTATACTCCTGTAGAGGATGATAGAGAAGAGGTCTACCTTGGAGACTCAAGTACTACTAAAGTCTTGGGTAAGGGTAAAGTTCTCCTGAAACTCACCTCGGGAAAAACTTTAGCCCTTGTTGATGTACTGCATGTTCCTACTATGAGGGCAAACTTGATCTCTGTATCCTTGTTGGGAAGAGCCAGAGTGAAAGTGTCATTTGAATCTGATAAGATCATAATGACCAAAAATAATGTGTTTGTGGGAAAGGGCTATTGTAACCAATGACTCTTTGTACTTAATATTTCTGATGTTATTAATGGAAATGCATCTGCTTCTGCTTATATGGTTGAGTCTATTTCTTTATGGCATGCTAGATTAAGACATGTTAATGTCGCGTATATAAAGAAAATGCAGTTACTAGGATTAATATCTGGTTTAGACTCAAATAATATTGACAAGTGTGAAATATGTGCTGAAGCTAAAAGTACTAGAAAGACTTGTTTTCCCGTAAATAGAGAAACTAAATTATTATCTTTAATTCACACTGATTTAGGCAACTTGAAGCAGACTACGACTAGAGGTGGTAAAAGATATTATGTGACCTTTTGTTGATGATTATTCTAGATATACTAAGTTGTATTTGCTTAGAAATAAAGATGATGCATTTAATGCTTTTATTTCTTATAAAACTGAGATTGAAAATCAACTTAGTAGAAAAATCAAAGAATTAGATCTGATAGAGGTGGAGAATATTTATCTTTAAATAATTTTTTGTGAAAAGTATGGAATAATTCATGAAGTAACTCCGCCTTATTCACCTGAGTCAAATGGAGTAGGTGAAAGAAAAAATAGAACATTGAAAGAGATGATGAACTCTATGTTAGTTAGTTCTAGTGCTCCTGATAATTTGTGGGGTGAAGCTATTTTATCTGCATGTCACTTACAAAATAGAATACCACACTGGCAAAACTCTGTTTGAATTGTGGAGGGTTATAAACCTAATCTGAAATATTTAAAAGTGTGGGGGTGCCTTGCTAAAGTTTTGTTGCCTGAACCTAAAAAGAGAAAAATAGGTTCTACAACTGCTGATTGCATGCTTATTGGATATGCTGAACATAGTGCTGCATATAGATTTCTTGTTTTAAAAAGTGATGTGCTTGATTGCAATACTATAATTGAGACAAGAATGCTGAGTTCTTTGAATATATTTATCCACTGACTGATAAAATTTCTCATACACCAGTTGAAACAAATAATAAAATTACCTCTAATGAGGAACTGAGAAGGAGCAAAAGGCATAGGAAATAATATTTTTCATATGAAATGATTTTCAAACTTTTCTTGTCGATAATGAACCATCAAATTAGTTTGAAGCTATATCTTCTTCTGATGCTAAATATTGGAAAGAGGCAATAAAAATTGAAATTGACTCTATTAAGAAAAATAATACATGGATTTTAACTGATTTATCTCCGGGTGCAAAATCTATTGGTTGTAAATGGATTTTCAAAAAAAAATTTAATCCTGATGGATCTTTAGATAAATATAAAGCTCGGTTATTAGTAAAAGGATTTTCTCAAAAAAATATATAGATTATTTTGATACATTTGCACCAGTGACTAGAATTTCTTCTATTCGAGTTTTAATTGCCTTAGCTTCAATCCGTAAGCTTTTTATCCACTAAATGGATGTGAAAACTGCTTTTTTAAATGGTGACTTAGAAGAAGAAATTTATATGGTTCAACCTGAAGGCCGTGTCATTCCTGGACAAGAAAATAAAGTTTGTAAATTAATTAAATCTCTTTATGGCCTTAAACAAGCTCCTAAGCAGTGGTATGAGAAATTTGAACAAGTCTTACTAAGAGACGGGTTTTCTTCAGTTGAGGTGGATAAATGTGTTTATACTAATAAAGTGGTAGACAATGATTATGTGATAATATGTCTGTATGTTGATGACATGCTTATATTTGGTACAAGTTTAAATATTGTGCAAAGTACTAAATCATTTCTGTCTGCTAATTTTGATATGAAAGATCTAGGTAAAGTAAATATGATATTGGGAGTTAAAGTTATAAGGAGTGAAGATGGCATAATGTTGTCACAAGAATATTATATTGAGAGACTTCTTAAGAAGTTTGAATATTTTGATGTCACACTTGTGAGCACTCCTTTTGATGCTAACTCTTAGTTGAAAAAGAATAATGGTGACCCAGTTGCTCAGTCTAAATACGCTCAGATTATAGGGAGTCTGATGCATTTAATGAATTTTGCAAGGCCTGATATAGCCTATGATGTGTGTAGACTGAGTAGATATACTCATAATCCCAACAACGAGCATTGGTCTGCATTAGCTAGACTAATGAAATATTTGAGAGGAACCATGAATTATTATATCCTATATATATAATGGATTTCCATCTACTTTAGAAGGGTACATTGATGCAACCTGGATCTCTGATTAAGATGAGATAAAATTCACTAGTGGTTATGTATTCACCCTTGGTGGAGGTGCAATATCATGGAAATCAGCTAAACAGACGATCATTTCTAGATCGACTATGGAATCAGAGTTTGTAGCTCTGGAGTTAGCTGGTTCTGAGGCTGAGTGGCTAAGAAACTTCTTAGCTAATCTTTAATAAAGGATGTATTGTCTCCGGTGTCTAAACACTTTGATTACCAAGCGGCAATAACTATAGCAAAAAATAAATCTTATAATTGTAAAAGTAGACACATGAAATTGAGACATGATGTCATAAAACAGTTGTTGAGAGATGGAATAATTTCCATTGATTATGTGAAGTCAGAGATAAATTTTGCCGATCCTCTGACTAAACCTGTGGGAAGAAAATTAATTCTTCAACCTCAAAAGAGATGGGGTTAAGACCGACATGTTGTCAATAGAGATAGTACCCAACCTATGTGATTGGAGATCCCATGAAGTAGGTTCATATGGGTAATTACAAGTCGATATTGGCACTGATGCACTAAAAGAGAGTGCTTGACTGCTACTAATTGAGAGGTTGATTTATAACTCTTAATGAAATTCATAGTCCTTATGGATGGTGTATTTAAAAGCAGTATACACTTGATGAATTCACCTTATATGAGAGTGGAGTGGGCCGCTCCTAGCAGATTTTGGCCTAGTCTCTAGAGCTCTCATGAATAACCAGGCACGCGCATGGCCTATTGGGCGCAAAACCGCGTTGAACAACAAAATTACCAAGGGTCGAAATGTGATTGATAAAATCTCTGACTTACAATAAGTATTGGTTTATAGAAATATTATATTTCACCAGTAATTCTGTAAGTTAAGTTTTATCAGTCTAAGTTTGGTGTATAGTCCGAAAGACACCAAACCTATTGCATTTGGACAATACAAATCCAGCAAGTCTTACTCCTTTCTGTTATAAACCTTTGAAATAGTGGGGGAGTGTGGCAGTATTTCAAAGCCCTTTGGACAAATGTCACACTTTGTCCATGTGTCCTTCAAAGAACAAAATGTGGCAATTGTTTGGCATGTGCGGGCAAGACATGCAAGATTGTGACATATAATCTTGACAAATGGCAAAGCTTTTTGCCTATAAAAAGAGACTTCTCTTCAGCCAATTTCACACAACAGTAACATCATTTCCTCCGTTTCCTTCAAGCCTCTTTTCTTCCTTTGTTGTCCAATATTAATTATTAGTTATTTCCTTTCTTATTTACTTTTCCTACTAGCTAGCTGAGTTTGTAATTTAATATTTTGTTGATTCTTGTATCCTCCCTAATAGAGGTAGGCTTGTTTAATCCTGGAGAGACATTTCACACTGTTGAAATAGTTTCTTAGTACAGTGCCTCGCACGACTCAAGTCAATTCGTGTATCCACTTACAGATAATATTATTGCAATGTTATTATTGAAATTCTTGCTATCAATTCCCTATCGTAAGTAAGTGTTTGTGTAATTAGTACCTTCAATATGGCTCCAAATATTGGCACATTATGTTTAATTTTTTTAATACATTTTTTACAACATTCACGAATTTAAAATTGTAAATTTCATTTCCGCTTTAACTGTTACTACTCCATCTGTTCAAGTTTATGTGAACCTATTTCCTTTTTGGTCAGTTCCAAAAAGAATGACCCCTTTTTAAATTTGATAACAATTTAGCTTAAACTTACAATTCTATCCTTAATGAGAAGCTTTTATAACCACACAAATACTCTGGGCCTCTTTTTGACTTGTTTAGGACCACAAATTTAAGAAGTCTTTCATTTTTTCTTAAACTTCGTGCTCAGTCAAACAGATTCACATAAATTGGAACGGAGGGAATATGTGTTATCGGTCACTATATATTATGGGAAAACATTTAGCTTTTTATAGTGCAATTAAAAAATAAAAGAAAAACCATGATACCATTTACTCATCGTATCATTATACCATCATAATATAACTATTGATTTATCAAAGCCTATCTTTATCGGCTAAATTAAAAATCCTTGATCCTATCATGAACTTATGATGCAGCCTCTAATTATGAAACCTACAGTTGGCAGAGTCCCCTTGAAGCTTAGTTTGATGACAGTGAAGATTCAAGAAGAAAGCGATTACATAATAATTAATGAGGGATATCATTAAGATCTAGACCTTAAAAGTGATTACTAAACACTTTATACCGTACGTGCAGATTTAATTGTAGTAATTAATTTCGTGTTTTTTTT
>MDKH01226077.1:0-39993 GCA_005239495.1 Nicotiana undulata | reverse complement strand
GGTTGTCTTACTCTTGTGTGCGCATGACTATTTGGTACTGTTTTCCTGATTTATGATTAGACAAATGTTTTGGGGTAAAGAGAGAGTGGAAGTTGTCATTGCTTTCAGTATTTATTTGGAAACTCTGTGTTTTCTTCATAATTGTTGTACATTGTTTACATGTCTACTGCTTTTCTTATATCATGTCTTATTCTATTATTGTTGGACCTTAGTAAGTGTCAAGTCGACCTCTCGTCACTACTTCTTCGAGATTAGACGGGATACTCACTGGGTACATATATGTATATGTACTCATACTACACTTTCTGTGCATTTTGTTGCACATGTACTTTTATAGTACAGTGATCGATTTGGGGACTTATACGGGCTGCATTCATCCAGAGGCGTTCCGCAGCTGCCAGAGTCTCCCTTCTGTGTACTTACATTTTATATTTATTGCCTTTGTCCAATTTGTTTTTCGGACAAGCGTTGTATAATTGTATAAATTCTTAGAAATTGCTCATGGACTTGTGTCACCGGGTTCTGGGGATGTGTTGGTATTTCTTTTATTATATTAAAGATGATTTCCTGCCGTATTTGATTTACGAGAATTTTAAAAACTTGGTTATAAAATGTAAGAAATGTACGATTTCGAAAATGTTAAACAAGAGAGTGTTCCAACTGATTAAAGGGTCGGCTTGCCTGACAGTGGTGTCCGGCTCCATCACAACCCATAGGTTTTGGGTCGTGACAGGTGTGTTGCGGATGCTTAACAAATCATTTTGAACTTGTTGGAATTGCAAAAAAATCTAGGGTCAATTTTGTTGGTTTCCTTCATTGCATTCGCGAGGGGTTCTCACGTTCGCAAAGGAGATCTGGAACTGAAGGAAAGTTTGTGCTTCATGAACGCGAGGGTTTGGCCGCGTTCGCAAAGAAGGAATCACTGGACAGACTTATATCATTTCAAAAATGAGGGTTTGACAATTTTTATCAAAACTAGAGTTTGGGAGCTCAGATTTGGACGAGATTTTGAGGAATTTTCAGAGACATCGATTGGGTAATGATTCTACACTTCATTTTGGTTATATCTCACTAATCTATCATTACTTCCATCTTTAATTTTAGATTTGGGTTAAAAATTGAGGAAAATGGGAAGAAATTCTTCAACTAAAATTTTGAGTTTTGAAACCAAATTGAGACCGGATTCGGGTAATTTTTATATGGTTGGACTCGTGGGTGAATGGGTGTTCATATTTTTTGACTTTACCCGATTTAGGGACGTGGGACCGGGGAGCTTTTTGGGTCGATTTTCCAATTTCTTGCTTTAGCTTAGATTTCATTAATTAAATTAATTTCTTATAGATATATTTATGGTATGTAATTGATTTTGGCTAGATTTGGGTCATTCAGAGTCGGATATTCGTGGAAAAAGCATTGCTATCGATTGATTGATCTTGGTTCGACGTAAGTGACTTTCCTAACCTTGTGTGAGCGAAATCCCCTTAGGATTTGGTACCGATATGATACATGAACGGGTGCATACACGAGCTATTTGTTGCAAAACCTGATTTTCATTGAGTAATTACCTGTTTTCACCCTATTTGAGTATACTAGCATGTGTAGTTATCCTGTTAGCCTATAATAGTATGTCTATGTGTCTTAATTGCTTAACTAAACTCTTTGCAACATGCTTAGTGAATTCCTGTTTTTTTTTCTTGACTTGTAGTTAGAGACCGTTTGGATTGGCTTAAAAAAAGTGGCATTTAAGTTAAGTGCTTAAAAGCACTTTATAAGTGTTGGAACTTATTTTATAAATAAGCAGTTGCGTCATTGGATAAAAGTGCTGAAATTGAAAAAAAAATGATGAAGTGTTTGGTAAAGAAGTGCTGGTAAACACTTTTTCTTGTTAAAATGACTGAAATATCCTTAAAGTTGTTAATATTATATTTTTTGTTCATAGCTTCAAACGGATGATTGTTACATTTTTGTCTTGTGTGTTTGCTATTTTTTCTAGGTTGGTAAATGGGAAGACAAATGAGCTATTGAGCCAATTATTTATAAAAAGTTTCCTCTTTCTCATTCCAATAAATCGACCCTTTATTTAAACTAATAATCGACCACCCAAAAATGAAAAATTTAAAAACAGATCGCAACTAATTCATCTGCCCTTTAATTTTTCCGTTGTTCGAATATGTAAAAGTGTTTTACTGAAAAATATGAGGAGTGTGTAAAGAAAGAAATGAAAGGAAAAAGAAAAAGAGGGGAAAATAGTGAATGAAGATGTAAAGAAAGAAATGAAAGAAAAAGAGAGAAAAGTTATGGAAGAAGACGAAGAAGAAAGAGAGGCTGCTGCAACAAAAATGGTGAAAGGAAAAAGATAGTATGTTGTAGGGTTTTCTACTGAGGAGTAATTTCGGGATTAAGAAAAATTATAAGGGATAAGAATGTAATATACTTGGTCAAAGCAATATGACTTTTAAGCCAATTTCAAAAAACCTGGATTTTCCAACTTATTGGTTTTGGCTTTTTTAAAAGCAGATTTTAACTTTTTTGAGCCCTTTTTTGGGTGTCAAACACTTTCACAAGTTAAAAAGTATTTAAAAGCTGGTCCCGCTTTTCTAAAAGCAGATTTTTTAAGCCCTTTTTTGGTTAGAAAACACTTTCACAAGTTAAAAAGTGTTTAAAAGCTGGTTTGACCAGCTTTTAAGCCCATCAAAACAGGCTCTTAGTCTAAACCGTAGATTCTCTTGTTGTAACTATTATCTTCAATTGTTTGAGCTGTCTATCTACTTTGTGACTACGAGATGGTATTCCGGGAGATCCCCTGCATATTTACTTTTGAGACTACGAGGCGGTACCTCGTGAGTTCTCACTGCATATTATTTTGGGACTACGAGAGAATATCTCGAAAGATCCCCTGTTGTTTACTCTGTGCGTGGAAATATTATTTGTTGTGTTTCATGTTGCTTAATTCTAGTATATTATTTTAATGTATTTCCCGCTTCATTTGTTATTTACTAGTCGGCCTGATCTGACCTCGTCACTACTCGACCGATGTTAGGCTTGACACTTACTGGTTACCACTATGGTGTACTCATGCTACTCTTCTGCACATATTTTCGTGTGCAGATCCAGGGCAGGCACCTGAGGTGTCTATTGCTGCACCAGCCTTCCAAGAGACTCTAGCCTAGCTCATGAGCATGTTCAGCACCTTAGCTCAAGCTGGTTTGATTCCACTAGCTCCTGCCATATCTCAAGCCGGGGGAGGGGCATAGACTCTCGCAGCCCGTACTTTTGAGTGTTGATATCCAATTTTTCCTCAAATTTTTTTAGATTTGCATAAATACCTTCAAAATCACTTTTTATAACAATGAGAATTTTCCCATAATTTTCTCATATTTTTATCAATTTATTTCTAATTTATCTAGTACGTTTATATCCCATAACTAATCATCAATTGCATTGCAAAGGATTTCAAAATATTTCTTAGCTTAATATATCATTTTTAATCCCATTATGATTTAATTATTTCACAAACTAGCGAATTTAGCATTATTTGGCTATAATTACAATAGCTTTGCAATTATAGCCTAATTATACATTGTGTGCTATTTTAATTCAATAATTAGCTGTTTCCTATTTTAAATACTAGTTAATCACGTTAATTTAGACTTAATTTTATTTTATATAATTATCAGCTATTTTTATTAATTATTTACCTAATTTTATTAGGTATTTAATAAATAACCATTCTTTATTTTAATTATAGCCCAATTACATCATACCCCAACCCAATTAAAACATCTCAAACCCAGGCCCAATCCACATAAATCCTACCCGACCCAACCCGTGTTTTAATCTGATCGTTGATCAATTTTGATCAACGACTCAGATCATCCGTTACCTTATTAACCCTAAATGACCTACCCTAAACCCTCATTTCCCCCTCTCATTCTCTCATTACACTCTGCCGTCCTCTCCTCTCATCTCTCTCAAACGCTCTCTGCTAGAACCGCCATGGTTCTCACCGGCTGTTACCTTGCCGGTCTTTATGGTGGTCTCACCACTCTCCCAACCTCATGACTCTCCTTCCTATGCCGGGTATCACTGCCTTGAGGCCCTCAAAGGAACCAGAAGGCGGTCCACTCACCTCCCATGGTTTCTCATGCCGTTTTCCGTCCATCCATTGCCGTCCGAGTAAGATCCTGTTATTTTCAGCTAGAACCAATGGTTCTTAAGACGTTTCTCCTTCTCTTTGGGTTGTCTCTAGGAAAGCCTAACTGTTAGCCCCTAATTTTCTTTGGGAGGGGCATAGACTCTCGCAGCCCGTACTTTTGAGTGTTGATATCCAATTTTTCCTCAAATTTTTTTAGATTTGCATAAATACCTTCAAAATCACTTTTTATAACAATGAGAATTTTCCCATAATTTTCTCATATTTTTATCAATTTATTTCTAATTTATCCAGTACTTTTATATCCCATAATTAATCATAAATTGCATTGCAAAGGATTTCAAAATATTTCTTAGCTTAATATATCATTTTTAATCCCATTAGGATTTAATTATTTCACAAACTAGCCAATTTAGCATTATTTGGGTATAATTACAATAACTTTGCAATTATAGCCTAATTATACATTGTGTGCTATTTTAATTCAATAATTAGTTGTTTCCTATTTTAAATACTAGTTAATCACGTTAATTTAGACTTAATTTTATTTTATATAATTATCAGCTATTTTTATTAATTATTTACCTAATTTTATTAGGTATTTAACAAATAGCCATTCTTTATTTTAATTATAGCCCAATTACATCAGACCCCAACCCAATTAAAACAGCTCAAACCCAGGCCCAATCCACATAAATCCTACCCGACCCAACCCGTGTTTTAATCTGATCCGTTGATCAATTTTGATCAACGACTCAGATCATCCGTTACCTTATTAACCCTAAACGACCTACCCTAAACCCTCATTCCCCCCTCTCATTCTCTCATTACACTCTGCCGTCCTCTCCTCTCATCTCTCTCAAACGCTCTCTGCTAGAACCGCCATGGTTCTCACCGGCTGTTACCTTGCCGGTGTTTATGGTGGTCTCACCACTCTCCCAACCTCATGACTCTCCTTCCTATGCCGGGTATCACTGCCTTGAGGCCCTCAAAGGAACCAGAAGGCGGTCCACTCACCTCCCATGGTTTCTCATGCCGTATTCCGTCCATCCATGGCCGTCCGAGTAACATCCTGTTATTTTCGGCTAGAACCAATGGTTCTTAAGACGTTTCTCCTTCTCTTTGGGTTGTCTCTAGGAAAGCCTAACTGTTAGCCCCTAATATTCTTAAATCTGCAATAGATCTGGGCACGTTATGAGTTATTCTCTTATTTCTTTAAAAGTTTTCCGATTTTCCCTAAAAAATAATGCTTCATCTTCAACTAGGGTTTCTTAACCCCTTTCAAAACACTTTCTCTTCTGATTTTTTTGGGTACTAAACTATGATTCTCAGTACATTTTAAAGTTTGATTAAGTATTCTTTCTTCACTTGAGTTATTCTGTTAAAACCCCCAATTTTTAGGGTCCTAAGTTCATCTTGCTTGCTATATTTAGTTGATCTGTGTGTTCCTCGCAGAAATCCCATGACTCTATGATTTTTACTTACGTTTGCCTGTTAAGGTTTCTGTGTTCGATTAGTCTTGTCTATATCATGCTCTATACGAAACCTTAACTCATATTTGATACTGTTCTTCTTCTGATCCTGATTCTAGTTTATTACCTGTTCAGTGTTATCTTCTCTATTTCTTTAGAGCTGTGATATTTTCCTTAAAATTGTGGTTTTGTGAATTTCCCTTAGGGTTCTTTACTGATTTTTTGCATATTTGTGTGACATTTGCCTTATTTGATAATTGATCCCCTGTGATTTCGACGGATCTCTTACTGATTTTCAGAATTATTTTCTACCTTATGTATGCTAACAATATATTTTCCTTAATTAACATGTTCTGTACCTATCCCTAATCACATGCCATGTTCTTTACTACTCTTTGTACGAGTGAAATCAGTCTTCCAAATTAGTTCTCTTTCCCTTTTTACTATTGTGGCATCTGTTTGAACTATGACTCCTTAATTGTGGGGAGTGCTTCTATTGATTGGATCCTAATTGTGTCTACTTCTATAATTACACACTTTACTTGATTCCTTTCCTTATTTTTGCCACTACTTGTTACTGTTTGGGTGTGATTCCTTAACTAAAGGAATTATGCATACTAAATTGATTCTAATTGATGTTTATTTCTATAATTGCTGCTGCACTATTATTTTTACCTTATTCCTCTGCCTGCTTTTCAAACTATATATACTCTATTCATTCATTAACACAAGGACATGAACACATTGTTCAAAAAACTCTCTCTTACACAAAATAAAACTCTCTTCTTCTCTCTTTTCTCTGGTTACTTATTCTAAGTCAGCCGGTTGTAAACCAAGGCTGACTACCGTACTCTTTGGTTCTTCACTTTGTGTTTGCTCTCTTCTATACTGGTATGTCCTGATTTTAGTTTAAGTACCAAAAAGAATATGTTTCTTTTGCTACTTCAATTCATCTTATTTCTAATATGTTTTTGCTTATGGTTTTGCTGTGATGTTTGTACTTGATCTAATTTCATTATTATGTACTCCCCTCCTCTAGACTCAGCATGCTTATGAGATGTTATTCCCCTTCTAGTATACCTCAATATGATTCTGCCTACTTAAGTTTCTCTGATTACTGGCATGAACTTTCTGTGGCCAAACAATTTATACCTTATATTGTGTAATATTGAGTAATCCTAGAGTTTATGATATCTCCTTAATTCCCTGGACACCCCCCTAGCATATTGTTAATTATGTGCTTGAGTATTCCTGAAACCATGTGCTTACCTATGTGCCCTATTTGTCCCCAACTCCCCATTACCCCTGTTTGGTGTTGCTGAACCTACCTTGGTTCTGTGTTCTTTGGCTATGTATGAATCTGTTTTGGGTGCTGTCACGACCCAAAATTTATTAAGATCATGATGGCGCCGGACACCACTGTCAGGCAAGCAAACCATCAATTAGTTGAAATAAATTCCTATTTTAATGTTTTCCAAATCGTTACCTTGCACTTACCACCCAATGAGCGAATAAAAAATTATTAAATAAACACGAGAGGTAAACCATTCAATTTATTAAATAAAATCCCAAACAAATCCCAGATGCGGGGAAACATCCTTTTTCTGTCTTCTCTCCACAGAGGAAGGAAAGCACCGCCAAGCCAACAAGAAAGCAGAAACTGCATGAGGTAAGACTAAGGGCCTTGTGCGCCCTGCAAGAGATTACCGGGGGTCTCGGTACCAGGGGGCGCGGGAACAAGAAACTCCAGTAAATAAAAGAAAGACAATAGGAGTACTCTCAATAGCCGAGCTGGTGACACAAGTACATGAGCAATTTTTAAGAATTTTACAAATACAACAAAGCTTGTCCGGAATACCAAGGGACAAGGACTTTAAATATAAAAATACAATACATAGAGGAAGACTCTGTCGGTTGCGGGTCGCCTTCGGATAATGCAGCTCGCCGAAGTCTCCAATGCTGGCCACATCGCGGAGAAAGTACCTGTGCAATAAAAATACACAGCAAGTGTAGTATGAGTACGAAAACAACATGTACTCAGTAAGTATCCCGCCTAACCTCAGAGAGATAGTGACGAGAGGTCGAATTTGACACTTTCTATAAGTCAGTTTAGTATAATCCAGTGAGATGCTAAGCATGAGTATCATATGCAATTTAATAATAATCAGGGATAAGAAATATCAACTTCTTTCACATTTAACACATTAAACCTCCGTCAATTCAGCTGGCAATTTAAAACTTCTTAGGCCAATAAACAGTAATAATTACAGGAAATACGCAGCAATTATCATGCGCAAGAAAATGCCGAGGGTCGAACGGCGCGGACAAATCAATAATAAAATGTGCACCGCCGAGGGTCGAACGGCCCGAACCATAGATGTATCTATCTGCCCCGCTCGCGAATCGAACATGCGGCAAAGTTAACATAATACTAGGGCTACCCCGCTCACGAATCATACCTGCAACTCGGGTCCCCATATAAATATACATAAATACAAGGTCATCCTGCTCGCAAATCATACATGCGACTCAGGCACCCAAAGTTACACATATTCACACCAATAACCCACATTTTGATCAGGAAAATTTGTTGTTCAATGAAGTGATAAAATTCTCCTATTAATAAACATGAGAATAGTATTTAAAACCTTTCTGGAGATTTACTTGCCAATTTCGACAAGGATCCAAACTCTATAGATTTATCTGAAACACAATTATCCAAGGAACAATCAATTCTCTTTCTAGGTGATTAAGAAAAGTAAACTCTATCCTTCTCAGAGATTTAGTTACTAATTGAAAGCATCATATGATATTTTATTGACAAGGTCACAAGTACAACAAGTAAAGCATGCTAGTAGGTTCTAGACCACCCGGACATAGCATATTAGTAGCTACGCACGGACTCCCATCACCTCGTGCGTACGTAGCCCCCGCAAAGAATAGAACATAACTAATTAGTTCACCTATGTGGACAATTCCCCTTCACAAAGTTAGAAAGGAGACTTACCTCGTGCCGATCCTACTCTCCGGGTCAAGAACGCACCCAAAACTCCAAACTCGTCCCCCCAAGGACTCGAAACTAGCCACAAGTTACTTAATTATATAAAAACAATGCTAAATGAATCAATTCTAATGCATGGAATTAAGTTTTCTAAAGTTTTCCCCAAAAAGTCAAAAATTGACTCCGGGCCCGCTCGGTCCAAATCCAAAATTCGAACCAAAGCCCGATTACCCATTCGCCCCCGAGCCCGGATATATAAATGGTTTTGGAATCCGACCTCAATTTGAGGTCTAAATCCCTAAATTTCAATGTTCTTAGGTTTTACCCAAAATTCCCAATTCCACCATGAAAACCCTAGATTCTAGGATGAAATCTTGTAAAAAGAAGTTAAGGAGTGAAGAAAATGAGTTAGAAATCACTTACAAATGTTTTGGAGAAGAAAAAGTGTTTGGAAAATCGCCTCTTATGTTTTTAGATTTTTGAAAAATTAAAAATAACTAAAAATCCCACTTATTTATACCCCTCTCAGGACCCCACCGCAGACCGCACAAAAATGACTGCGGACCTAGCTGGCAAAAACAAGAAAAAGTGAAGAAAACAAAGAAAAATGACTGCAGTGACATGCT
Source organism: Nicotiana undulata (assembly GCA_005239495.1). Classification (NCBI taxonomy): domain Eukaryota; kingdom Viridiplantae; phylum Streptophyta; class Magnoliopsida; order Solanales; family Solanaceae; genus Nicotiana; species Nicotiana undulata. The sequence goes on along the minus strand of MDKH01226077.1, from coordinate 30,741 downwards.
TTAGTATTTTGGCCATAACTTTCTCTACAGATGTCAAAATTGCGAATTCTCTATTTTTCTGGAAACTAGACACAAAGGGCTACAAGTTCGTTTTTGAATCATCTCAAAATTCCTTGTAGATAAAAAGGTATAGGCCTCCGAAGTCGGACCAGTGGTCCAGCTCCTCCACCGCGGACCGCACAAAAATGACCGCGGCCGCGAAGGTCCCCAACGCGGTCAGCACAAAAAGGACCGCGGACCTCGGTGGTGGGTCCAGAGATTTGACTTCTCTGACCTGCAACAACTGTGTTTTAAGCCTAAAGACATCCCAGGACCTACCCGAAACTCACCTGAGCCCTCAGAACTTCAAACCGAATGTACAAACAAGTTCCAAATCATCCTACGGACTTGCTCGAACCTTCAGAACACTCAAAACAACGCTAAAACTCAAAATCACACCTCAAAACCCCTAGAATCAAACTTAAGAACTTTAAGTTCTTGAATTCGTTAACAATGCGCCGAACCGACGTATACTACTCGGAATAACACCAAATTTTGCAAGCAAGTCATAAATGACATAACAGAACTATTCCCGGTCTCGAAATTCCGTTCGGACCTCGATAACACAAAAACACGTTCCAACCAAAATTTGAACTTAAAGAAACTCTTATTTCACAATTGGGCACCGAAACGCTCCCCGGTCATCCAAAACCCGTTCCGAACACATGCCCAAGTCCGAAATCATCATACGAACCTGCTGGAACCTTCAAATCCTGATTTGGAGGTTGTCTACTCAAAATTCCAATCCTAGTCAATTCTTCCAACTTAAGGCTTCCGAAATGAGAATGTTCTTTCCAATTAACTCCGAACTTCCCGAAATTCAACTACGACCACACCTACAAGTCATAATACCTTAAATGAAGCTGCTCATGGCCTCAAACTACTGAAGATGTGCTAGAGATCAAAACGATCGGTCGGGTCGTTACATTCTCCCCTACTTAAACAGACGTTCGTCCTCGAACGTGACAAGCACTGCTCCTGGGTTATCTGAAATAGTTGTTTAACACCTTGTGCACCTGCCCGTGCTACCACAACCCAGTTGAGTACACTTGCTTGAACAATTTTGAAGATATCCTCCTTTACTTAGGCAAATGGGCCTTAGAACCAGGTTTTCAACATCGGAAATCCTCTTCCAGGCCTGTTTCCCAATGTGATCACCGTATTAACTACCACACCAGGTACCAGAACATGGCTGCGTACCTTAGCTGAATTAGCACCATGCACCGCATAATTCATCATCTATCCATAATGACATTTCCTGACATTAATAGCCAAAATTCCACGAATATGATGCTCCCAATGTACCTCAGGACACTTATGTATAAGTCCTGCAAAAAGACTGACGATACCACCACAACGGAGGAGATGTGTAGAAATTTCCAACCGACTGCGGAGTTAACCAAACATTGAATCTCTCATTACTAACCAAATACTGTTATTGTTCGTTAATATTATTTACAAAAATCTTATCGCACTGATCCCTGATCCAATAATCTCACCTCACCCAGTAGTAACTACTCAGACAACCAATTACCCTATACTTGACCAACAGCCTCCCACGATGCCACAATGCGCCAATATTCCACAACTCGAACATGATACATAAAGAAAGGACTCAGGAAGGGACTACTCAACTCATGCAACTATTATGAATTTTCCTTAGAAAATAGGAAGCAGAACACAAGAAAATAAATACAGGAACCTTACTCAACATCACACTGTTGCGGCGGGCAACCCGATCCAAATAACATACCCGTGGCGGCGTGCCACCCGATCCCATCATAAAATTCACATAAGGAGATATACACGGAGTTGAATTGCTCACTATTACAAATTACTGAATATCGGTCACAAGCACGCTAAGTGCGTAATACCATCCCGGGGAGACTGATAGAGTCATATGCTACAAAACTTAAGCACAACTGAGGTGCGATATATATACTCTGAATCTCAAGAGCTCTCACGCTTATATGACATCATTACTACGCGACTCAGCACATAGGAATTTATCAAGCCGTTTCACAACTCACACGGCGTAATCATAATATTTTATGAATTGGACGAAGACGGAACCACATCTGAAATTCTAACACCCCTCCTTGGGGAGCGCTATATTGGAATGAACACACCTGACTCATATGAAGCCCATAGTCCTCTTTAAATGCATTCACACACTTCAAGGCGATTCTGCTCGCACTGAACTAGGCTGATATCCTTTCCTGGATCCATAACAACCCATCTCTTCTCATAACACACAAGAACCACCATCATAGTCGGGACCTCACCCCACAATTCTGCAGTTAAGTTGAATTGAACACCTTCCAGTTATAACTCTCAAACAAGCAATATTACATTTCTTCATACTCAGTCTGAATCTTCAATCCATTAAGTGATTACATGTCACACTCATACGATCTTCCCGCGGTCATGCTCCCACGTCCTTCCACACAGGGTAATAGGTCTGCACATACATACCGCGGACCATACTAACACTGTAAAACAAATCAAGAACCCATGACCAGGATGTAAAGCCTATTTCATCAAACACCAATCTCAGGTGAAACTGAAGACAACACCAGCTTACTCCAAACATTCAAATCCCTTTTTACCCGCTCATCCGAGCTCATGACATCCTTGTTAACACCGAACCACAATCTTGATCCTTACTTCCTGGTACATACCGTTTACCACACCTAACATGCTAATAGATATGGCGCAAGAATCCCATCATAACTCCTGAACCACTAATAAGGTGAACACTCCATCATATAGAAACCTTTTTCTTACCTTAATTCAAGAGAACCATAATAACTCAATAGTGACTTCTCAGAATCACAAAATAGGCAAATCCTCAGGGGATAGTCTTTACCCCCATGATCCTTCTGGGATCCACCTACACCTGACAAGCCATGATACTTGAATGCTTCCAATTATGATATATTACGGTGGCCGACATGCCTCACATACACCGACACAAACCACATGCATAATTTAATCTTAGTGACGAAATTGATCACTGCCGCACATGTGCCATTCCAACCATGGCTAACCAATCTATCTTCTTTTAATCATCCTTAACCGCCTCACAAACAATAGTAACCCCATTCAACTCATAACAAACTCAATCCTCACTCATCTCGAGTGGCCTTGATTCACGAGGCCAGCTGTCTCAATCCCACAAACTGTCTCATACCCTCCTTGTGCACGTTCACATCTTCGACTGATATACCCATCCAATAATCTTTTCCCAAATCCGGAGTTTATGTTTCTCACTCCTCCAATACTATCCTGCACGCTGGAAATAACATATAACACTCCAACCATTTTCCCTTCTCAGAACTTTCGCTGCAAAGCTCGTTTCTTAACCATACTGCTGCCTGAATCCCTTAAACATCGCATTCTTAACTTTCAAATACATTAGGACCACTATTTAGAGTCACCCACTTTGACTTGGCCCCGAATATAATCAACTCCAAGGCTCTTCTAGTACACGAACACCCTTTCACTGAAGCAAGTGACTGAGTCACTACCCTAATAACTCGCCTATGCATTAAGCATAAATTCGAAATCTCCCAAAACTTATCCCTGGTCCAATAGGACCAATATTTGCACATATTCCTCAAATCCCATGCTCAATTACCACTTTATTCCTTAGCTGTAATAATTTTCCATTACGCCGACAATCCGCAACCCCATGAGAAGACAATCCTACAACCCAACTGCAGGCGGTGGGACTCCCCCACTTAGCCCGAAGCTACTCCTTGCACTATTCTAGACCCCACCGAAATACTTTCTTCATTGCTGACATGACCTTGCTCAAACAACCAGTCAAATTCTTCTAAATTCTCTTGTTGGCATTTCCTGAATACTAATATTCTCTAGCATAATTCAATATTCGCCCTCCTACCGAATAACCACAAGAATTCCTCGCAAAAACTTGCCAACTACACTACTGCTAACCTGCCCACGAGAGATAACCCACATGTGGAAATTACCAACTGACACCTTCCAACGATGATGTACTGCACACTCTCTACAACATCAATACCCATCCTAAGCCTGTTCTCATTTACCAACTTTACTAGTCCGTCCGCTCCTCACAGACATCCACTAAATGTGCTACAATATCTTCTAATTCACCACTTTGCTGCCGCTCTCCCACTTTAGCTCAACTCAATCCTGCGAGAAACTACTTGACTTCCTTTTCTTACACCTGGCCTCTAAGAAACTTATCCGCCACCTGATACTTCTCACATGTCTTCCTTCATCGTATGCTACCCAATTATTGCCTCAATTCAATATCATTCCATGTAGCACTCAATCCAGCAGATCACCACAACTTCAATACTCTCCGATGATCATCTTTCTCGGGCTGCCTTCATCAGAAATATTTATTCAATACTGAACAACCGCACACTACGACTTCTGACAACGACCTCTTAAATACTACTTCCCAATACCCCGACCCCATGCAACCGAAGAAACCATAGCACCGACAAACTTACCACATTCCATTCGATCAATGACGACGATATCACATCATAGGTGAATATTCCACCTCACTTGAAAACACCAAGTCTTAATACTTTATCAATCCAAAACCTGACCATTTATAGTTCAATTGCCTTTCCTTCGCCGGAACTAAAATGCTGAAATCTCAAAATCACGCTCTGAGAAGACCTCCCTTAAAGTCATTCATTGACCCTACATATGGGAAATCATCCTACCATCACACCCACATCGCGCGATAACTAATCTTAAGCATCATCATTACCTGAGCATAGTCTTAAGGTTCTCAGAAACACAACTACTGAGCTGAAAAAACATGTTATCCTTCTGCAGGGCTACAACAACAACCCCAACCAATTGTGCATGGAAAACATTACGCACCCTATTCGTAGCACCATTTCAATTCCCCAATTTCTTGATTCATAGAAAGTGCTTCGCGGCGCGTAAGATTGAGTTGGAAGAAACATAGGCATAAGACTTAAAGGAATCAGACCGCACGATGAGGAATCAAGAAGGGAAGTACTCCTAACAACCCTATAGCCTCTCGAAGATAAGTACAGACGTCTCTGTATCGATACGCAAGACTCTACTAGACTTGCTCATGACTCGTGAAACCTAAGGGAACCTAGTGCTCTGATACAATGTTGTCACGACCCAAAATTTATTAAGGCCGTGATGGCTCCGGACACCACCGTCAGGCAAGCCGACCATTAATTAGTTTAAATAAATTCCTGTTTTAACATTTTCGAAATCGTTACCTTTCACTTACAACCCAATGAGCGAATAAAAATTCATTAAATAAACACGATAGGAAACCATTCAATTTATTAAATAAAATCCCAAACACATCCCAGAACCCGGTGACACAAGTACATGAGAAATTTCTAAGAATTTTACAAACACAACAAAGCTTGTCCGAAATACCAAGGGACAAGGAATTTAAAAATAAAAATACAATACATAGAGGAAGACTCTGTCGACTGCGGGTCGCCTCCGGATAATGCAGCTCACCGAAGTCTCCAATGGTGGCCACATCGCGGTGAAAGTACCTGTGCAATAACAATGCACAACAAGTGTAGTATGAGTACGAAAACAACGTGTACTCAGTAAGTATCCCGCCTAACCTCAGAGAGGTAGTAACGAGAGGTCGAATTTGATACTTGCTATAAGTCAGTTTAGTATAATCCAGTGAGATGCTAAGCATGATTATCATAGGCAATTTAATAATAATCAGGAATAAGAAATATCAACTTCTTTCACATTTAACACATTAAACCTCCGTCATTTCAGTTGGCAATTTAAAACTTCTTAAGACAATAAATAGTAATAATTACAGGAAATCCGCAACAATTATCATGCGCAAGAAAATGCCAAGGGTCGAACACCGCAGATCAATCAATAATAAAACGTGCACTGCCGAGGGTCGAACGACCCGAACAATAGATGCATCTATCTTCCCCACTCGCGAATCGCGCATGCGACGCGGTTAACATAATACTAGGTCTACCCTGCTCGCGGATCATACCTTTGATTCAGGTCCCCGTATAAATACACATAAATATAGGGTCATCCTGCTCGCGAATCATACATGGACTCAGGCACCCAAAGTTACACATATTCACACCAATTTCCCACATTTTGATCAGGAAAATTAGTTGTTCAATGAAGTGACAAAATTCTCCTTTTAATAAACATGAGAACAGTATTTAAAACCTTTCTGGAGATTTACTTGCCAATTCGCCCCCTGAGCCCAGATATATGAATGGTTTTGGAATCCGACCTCAATTTGAGGTCTAAATCGCCAAATTTCAATGTTATTAGATTTTACCCAAAATTCCCAATTCCACAATGAAAACCATAGATTCTAGGATGAAATCTTGTAAAAAGAAATTAAGGAGTGAAGAAAATGAGTTAGAAATCACTTACAAATGTTTTGGAGAAGAAAGAGTGTTTGGAAAATAGCCTCTTATGTTTTTAGGTTTTTGAAAAATAAAAAATAACTGAAAATCCCACTTATTTATACCCCTCTCAGGCCCCCACCGCGGACTGCAGAAAAACGACCGCGGACCTCGCTGGAAAAAACAAGAAAAAGTGAAGAAAACAAAGAAAAATGACTGCAGTGACATGCTAAAGCCTTTTGGCCATAACTTTCTCAAAATTCCTTGTAGATAAAAAGATATAGGCCTCCTAAGTCGGACCAGTGGTCCAGCTCCTCCATCGCGGACCGCACAAAAACGACGCGACCGCGAAGGCCCCCACCGCGATCAGCACAAAAAGTACCGCGGACCTCGGTGGTGGGTTCAAAGATTTGACTTCTCGGACCTGCAACAGCTATGTTTTGAGCCTAAAGACATCCCGGGACCTACTCGGAACTCACCCGAGCCCTCGAAACTTCAAACCGAATGTACCAACAAGTCCCAAATCATCCTACGGACTTACCCGAGCCTTCAGAACACTCAAAACAACGCTAAAACTCAAAATCACACCTCAAAACCCCTAGAATCAAACTTAAGAACTTTAAGTTTTTGAATTCGTTAACAATACGCCGAACCGAACTATGCTACTCGGAATGACACCAAATTTTGCAAGCAAGTCATAAATGACATAAAGGAACTATTCTCGATCTCGAAATTCCGTTCGGACCTCGATAACACAAAAACACATTCCAACCAAAATTTGAACTTAAAGAAACTCTTATTTCACTATTGGGCGCCAAAACGCTCCCGGGTCATCCAAAACCCGTTCCGAACACAGGCTGAAGTCCGAAATCATCATACGAACCTGCTGGAACCTTCAATTCCTGATTCAGAGGTCGTCTACTAAAAATTACATTCCTTGTCAATTCTTCCAACTTAAGGCTTCCGAAATGAGAATGTTCTTTCCAATTTTAACTATGAACTTCCCGAAATTCAACTACGACCACACCTACAAGTCATAATACCTGAAATGAAGCTGCTCATGAACTCAAAATGCTGAACGATGCACTAGAGCTCAAAACACCGGTCGGGTCGTTACAAAAGGGTTATTAATTGGAACAAAGGTATTGCCCACTGGTACTTTCTATTTGTGTTGATGCCATCAGTAGATACAATGTAAGATTTCATTGCTTATCTTCAATTTCATGTTTGTATTTGGTATTTTTAAAGTTTGGCATGACGAAGGCATTTTATTCTGCTACGCAAAACACTTTTATCCTTTGCTACCCCTTTTGAGCCTTATTTTATTTTGTATCATACCTCTCTTTTGGAATCAGAAGTAGAGTTAGGAACTAGAAAAGAAAAGAAAATGAGAAAAATAAGAAAAAAGAAAATAAAAGAGAAAGAAAAAGAAAAGACAAGAGAAAAGGAAGAAATGAAAAGAAAAAAAGGAGAAAAGAAAAAAAAAAGAGAAAAAGAAAGAAAGACGGAAAAAAGTCAGGTCAGATGTTAGAACTACGTTCGACCTGATTCCTTTTAAGGATACGTTGGCAGCCTCACTTTGAGGTTCATTCCCATTAAAACAAAAATCCAAAAAAAGAAAAAAGAAAAAAAAAATCAAAAAAGAATTCCCCAAACCAAGAAACTGGAGCAGAAGTTTTAATTTTGGCCAAAAGATCTGATTCCAAAAGTTGCAATTTTGAACCATTTCATATTAAATTATTTTGAGCCTTCATGCCACCTTTTCTTTCCAACCCTGTCCAAAAGCCTACATTACGTCCCAAAGAAAGACCTTTTGACCAATCTTTGAGGATGTCAAATCAAGCGTCTGGTAAAAGTATGATCTTCTTGTATCATAAGTAATACCTTGTTCTCATCACAAAGAGAAAATTATGAAATAAGAGAGTCTTATCGGTGAAAACCCGCATGGGCACCGTAAGGCGACGGTGAGCTGAAAAAAAGAGCAAAATGAGATAGGCTTGATGGTGAAAACCCTTCGGGGCACTACAAGTCGACTAAGGATTATGGTCAAATAGAACAATTGGAGCGCTGAAGCCCAGTTTCACAACTTGGAGGCATAACAAGAGTTGAAGAATAGATTCGCTTGACAGATCAGGCCGCTAATAAAAAGTGCATGTCATGGTCAGTGGAGATGGCCTTCAAATCAGATTAGTTTCTACTTTGTTCTTTTTCTGGGTAAAAGGTTTCTTGTTAGATGCCACATCTTCTCATTTTCTCTTTATTTTGTTCCTCCTGTTTTGTTTGAGTCCCTTTTGAGTCTGTTTTTGTTGAAACATGTGAGAAATGACTTCAAAATCTGCTACTAGCTTTTTAATCACAAAGCCGAGTCTGGCAAGCACATCAAATTGACATAAGACACATGAGAATAGTGTGTGCACTGAGTTGGTGATAATATAGGTTCCTTGGGATTGGTGTAAAATGCAAAGATTTGGTGAATGTTAGAACACGAGTGCGATGCATCGGGCATAAGGTATTGTATCAAGAGTATTTCTTGTGACAAGGGTTGTACCGAAAATGGTTGGCCGATAACAAGCACTTTCATCAGAGTTGAAGTCCAAGTTGATCGTGACAAGTGCAAGATAAATCACCCTCGTAGTCAAGGCCAGAAACTAACCACCACTTTTAAAACTGACAAAGTTTTCTTTGTTTGAAACAGGGACAAAGCAGTGCAAGCAAGTTGGTTAAAAAAAACAAAAATAAGAAAAGAAATAAAAAGAAAAAAAGAAGAGAACAAAGAGCCGACAAAGGGAAGTTTCTCAAATCTTTACCTTTATTTGTTTTGCTAGTATGCACAAATGTTTCCATTGCTCTACACATTTTTCCTCCTAGGATAAAAGTCCTAGTCTGATGGATTTTTCTTCCAATAAAAATCTTAGTTTGATTAATCTTTCTCCTAAGATAACAAAAAAGACCTAGTGTGATGAATTTTCTTCTAGGATCGAAATCTTAGTATGATGAATCTTTCTTCTAAGATAGAAGACCTAGTCTGATGAACTTTCTCCTAGGATCACAATCTTAGTCTGGTGAATCTTTCTCCTAAGAAAACAAAAAAAAAAGACCTAGTCTGATGAATTTTCTCCTAGGATCGAAATCTTAGTCTGATGAATCTTTCTCCTAAGATAGAAGACCTAGTCTGATGAACTTTATCCTAGGATAAAAATCTTAGTCTGATGAATCTTTCTCCTAGGATCAAAATCTTAGTCAGATGAATCTTTCTCCTAAGATAACAAAAAGGCCTAGTCTAATAAATTTTCTCCTAGGATCAAAATCTTAGTCCGATGAATTTTTCTCCTAAGATACCAAAAGAAAATCCTAGTCTGATGAATTTTCTCCTAGGATAATAATTGGAAAAAAGGGAAGTCTGGATTTGAAACCAGTCGAGTCTTTAGTTTTTTTCTCATCATGACATCAGTAGCATAAGTGGTTTACAATTTTGCTAACAACTCCCAAATCTCCCGAGTGCAAACTGGGGCAGAAAATTTTGTTTGTTTTGTTATTTTGATTGCAGGCACCCACTTGGAGAATGAGGGTATTCATTTCAGAGTTATTTCAAAGTTCAAGTCAGTAGCAGGCACCCACCTGAAGAGCGATGGAAGTCATGTCAAAATTCAATTCAGGTTAGAAGTAGCATAAGCTCGCGGCAATAATGCGAGTCGACAATAGATGACCAACAGAAGTAGTTTTATTCCAGAATAAAAGAAGAAGAATAAAAAAACAATAAAAAGAAGAAATATCAAAAATGTAGAAGCTGAGGAAATATGTGGATTGCTCAAGACATGACTGAGTCACAAGCTTTGCATGTCCCGTCGTGCACCAGAGAAGTCGTGGAAGAATAAATCATCACCTGTAGCTAGCAAGTATCAAGTTTCAAATCTAAAGTCTGCATGAATAACCATTCAACACTCAAAATCAAGCTTCAGAAGACTTATAGATATGAATCTTGTAAGTTATAACCGGTAGGCTTAGTTAGTTTTTTATTTATTTTTGATTTTGATGTAATAACAGGACCGCAGACCGGAACCTCGACGGAACGGAACCTCAATCGGCTCCTCACCTCGGTATACTCCTCCGTTCTTCTCACTTTTGAACGACACGTGGCCTGATTCCTTTATAGCCAAGGATATGTAGGCAGCTGAGATACCAGAGCTCGGTCACATTCTCCTTTCTTTTAGTGTTTGGTATCTCTAAATAAGGGTCGGGTCAAAAAACCTACCTAGTCGTTCTTTGTCTGAAAACTCTTCGTGTTTCCAGTCAAAGAGGGGCAGCTGTAGACACGTAATTTTGGACCCTCCCCGAGATATTCTACATTTTAGCGTTTAAATATTTAGTTTAGGCCTAATATCACTATTTTTACTAGTTTTGACTCTTTTACTTTATTTTAAGCACAAAAATTGAAAATTACAAAAATAGTTCCATATTTCTCTATTAATTCTCGTATTAGGTATTTTTAGAAGGATATATTATTTTGAACCTATTTTTATTTTAATATAATCTTTGAAAAATACCAAAAGTAGTTTCAGCTTTAATTTTTAGTTTTATTTTAAATATAATAATTTATTAAAATCAATTAAGGGTTATTTTATGTTTTTATAAGTATTTTTGAAGTGAATTTTAAATGAATTTGGTAGAATTTTAAGCCCAAATATGAATGACCCAATACCCTATTAACCTTAGCACTATTCATCTTTTTCAAGACTATCTACACCCTTGAACCCTAGGGGAGATTCCCTAATCCTGACACACCAAACCCCACCCTAGATCCCCCTCACACCGCCGGACGGCCACCAGCTCCCACTCACTCATCTCTCACCCTCCTACACCACCAACAACCTCCAGCCAGCCGCCTCTCCAAACGATCCTTTCTCCACAACATCACAACTTCCGACAACCCTTCACCTCCTTCACCACCATTTCGGCCACCACTAGCCAAGATCTCGTCGGAATCTGGCCGTCGTGCCTCCAAACAACAGCCTCATCCAATTCTTCTTATCCAACCACAACCTCCCATTCAAATCTCGTTCCTGTTTTAAATTCAGAAAACGCCAAAAAGAAAAAAGAGAGTTCAGACTCTTCTGTTTTGGTTTTTGATTCATGGATTTTTACTGAGTCAGCTTATTTCGAGCTTGTTTGTTGGTTGTTGTCTGTCGTTCGAGTTTTGTTGCCGATTCGCGGTTTTTGGAACAAGTTCCTGCAGTTCGTTCATTTAAATTTCAGAGAAATCTTTGTAATTGCTGGAAGTATTTGTCAATTGAAACTTCACCTTCCAGGCCCAATTCTTCAATCCTTTACTCATTTTATTCTGGATTAATGTTAATTGTTCGTTTGGTGGCTTGATTCTGTGATTTTTCTAGTTATTATCTATGTTTTGAATGTATCTATTCGTATGTTTACTTGAACTGATTGTAAGTGAATTTGAAAATTGAATTGAGAATTGATTGCAAATGAATTTGAAAATTGAATTGAAATCGTATGTTTAATTAAAAATGAAAAATGGGACTTCCAGTTGTTGGGTTTTCAAAAGAATAGTTTAGGGAGATGTAATTTAAAATAAAATTGGACCTAAAAGTTATGGAATGAGGTAAAATACAAGTTGTTAGTGTTCTAAATTTGTCGTAGATCTATTTATTAATTTATCATTAGGAGCATGCTTAGGCCGACCACATTCGAATAGGAAAACTTTAGGATTTTCCTTTTCTTTTCTCTTATATGAGGTGAGACGTCGCCCCTTAGTTAAATTTATCCGGGGAATGCCTTGAAGGATTTGTATATGTTTTTGTCCGGGGTATGCCCTGTAGTATCATGTATTTGGAGGCCGTGACGAACTTATTGAACAATATAGTCTACATCAGTATTTAGGATTTTACTTTATTTTTTATTTTCTTTTATTAGGTGGGGACGACCTCGAAGCTCGTGCGTACTTATTTATCTTTTTCGTGTTTTTATCTCAATTTGAATACTTTAAAAGCCAACTTGATCGTGTACGCAACCGTACTAGTTACGGGATTCGAGGATTGCCTAACACCTTCTCCCGGAGTCAAATGAACCCCCTTACCCGAATCTCTGGTGCAAACTGGTTTAAGAGTCAAATGTATTTTGAAGGTAATTTTTTATTTAAAAAACAACAGTGACCTGACACACCGAAATCAAATATCAGGTGGCGACTCTGAATCATTCCTTTTGAACACAATCTTTTTGTCACTTCCAAAATTGAAAAACCCTTTCGAGCTTTACTAAATCTTTTTATTGTTTTAAGAGGGTGAGGTGAAGTGAAGTTTGTGAGAAAAAAAGGGGTGTGTCATATGTGGTCCACAGGTCCCAGCGTGTATCTCCTCAAGTATCTTGGAGGCTTCCCTTGAATCAACACATCTCAATAGTCCCAAATCGGGAGTCCTCATGTACAGGATTCCTCCACTGTGAAAGAAGTTGTTGGATAATTATCGAAGTGTGTGTTTCTGAACGTGATTTGCAAGTTCTGGGTATTCCCCCTTTACCAAATACTCTTTGATGTCATGGAACCAAGGTTTTTCGTCTACTTCTTCTTCAACATGGGCGCAATAAGCTAGCTGGCTATGGATCTTTACTGGAATGGGATCGATGAAATTCTTATCTGGGTGCTGTATCATAGATGACAGAGTAGCCAATGCATCGACGAACTCGTTCTGAATTTTAGGGACGTGCCAAAATTTCATCTTTGTAAACCTCTTTCTTAACTCCTGCACGTGGTGCATATACGACAGTATCTTGGAATTCTTAGTAGACCATTCTCCTTGTACCTGATTTATGAGCATGTCGGAATCGCCAATCACTAACAGCTCTTGGACGTTCATGTCAATGGACATGTTGAGCCCTAAGATGCAGGCTTCATATTCTGCCATATTGTTAGTGCAGGGGAATCTGAGTTTAGCTGATACCGAAAAATGTTGACCAGTTTCCGATATCAGGACAACTCCAATGCTGACTCCTTTGAAATTCTCTATTCCATAGAAGAACATTCTCCAACCGTCATAGGATTCTACAATATCTTCTCCTATGAATGATACCTCTTCATCGGGAAAATACGTTTTCAGGGGTTTGTATTCTCCATCCACAGGGTTCTCAGCAAGATGGTTTTCCAATGCTTGTCCCTTGACCACTTTCTGAGTCACATAGACAATGTCGAACTCACTCAGCAGGATTTTACCACTTGGCCAGCTTGCCAGTGGGCATGGGCTTCTGAAAGATGTACTTCAAGGGATCCATACTTGATATGGGATATGTTGTGTAGGCACAGAAATGATGCCTCAACTTATGGGCTACCCAAGTTAGAGCACAATAGGTGTGTTCAAGTAGGGAATACATTGCTTCGTACGGAGTGAACTTCTTGCTTAGGTAATAAATGACTTTCTCTTTTCTTCCTGTTTCGTCGTGCTGCCCCAGAACACAGCCGAAAGCTCCATCTAATATTGCAAGGTAGAGTAGCAAAGGTATACCTGGCTCAGGGGGTACCAAGACTGGCGGCGTTAACAAGTACTCCTTAATTCTGTCGAAGGCCTTTTGACAATCATCGGTCCATTTGGTCGCGGCATCCTTCTTCAGCATTTTGAACTGGCTGATGTAGTTAAGACGTCCCAGGAAACTCATCACATCTTTCTTGTTCCTTGGAGGTGGTAACTCTTGGATGTCTTTGACTTTTGATGGATCCAATTCTATCCCTCGACGGCTGACAATGAACCCGAGTAGTTTCCCAGCAGGAACCCCAAATGCAAACTTCGCGGGGTTTAGTTTCAGATTGTATTTACGCAACCTATTAAAGAACTTCCTCAGATCTTCTATGTGGTCGGTATCTTTCTTGGACTTGATAATGAAATCATCCATATATACCTCGATCTCTTTGTGTATCATATCGTGGAAGATATTGGTCATAGCCCTCATATAGGTGGCCCCAACATTCTTCAGGCTGAATGGCATCATCTTGTAGCAGTAGACTCCCCATGGCGTAGTGAAAGCCATCTTCTCAGCATCTTCCTCATCCATCCAGATCTGATGGTAACCAGCAAAGCAATCCACGAACGACTGAAGTTCATGCTTGGCGCAATTGTCAATCAGGATGTGTATGTTCGGAAAAGGGAAGTCATCTTTCGGACTGGCCCGGTTGAGATCTCGGTAGTCGACACATACTCTAACCTTCCCATATTTCTTTGGCACTGGAAAAATGTTAGCTAACCATGTCGGATACTCCACTACCCTGAGAACATTGGCGTTGATCTGCTTGGTGACACTTCCTTGATTTTCAAACTCATGTCGGGCTTGAACTTTCTGAGCTTTTGCTTTACCAGTGGACACATTGGGTTGGTTGGAAATTTCTGAGCTACAATGGATGTGCCTAGACAAGTGATGTCGTCGTACGACTATACAAATATGTCCTCATAGTCTTTCAAGAATTCTGTGTATTCCTTCTTCTCTGACGACGACAAATGAATGTTGATGCGAGTTTCCTTGACATTTTCTAAATCTCCTAGGTTGACAATTTCGGTCTCGTCCAGGTTGGACTTAGGTCTGTTCTCAAAGTTCTCGACCTCTTTGACAATCGCATCAGGTATATCATTTTCTTCTTCTGAATCAAGGTCCGTTTGTTGCGCTGTCTCGTTGCATGTCATAGTCATCGGTTCATCAAGACAAGTAATAGTAATAATGTAAAGATAAATTAATGAGAGAATCATGATAATAATAAATATTGATTCATAAAAACGTAAAAGTGTTTCTGAACAAACGTTTTGAACATTGAAGCTCTTATTGCAGGAATAGAAAAAGTGCAAAAAAGAAATCATTTAGTATAACAAATGAACAATGATTGTTTAGCCTTGCTACCCCGAGGCTCTTCGGGCCCTGACTGTCTTGATAGTCCAATTCTTGAGAGATGCTCCTCTACTCACGACCTGGATGGAAGGGCCTTCCTCCCCCTCCTCCTAAAAAATGACACAGCAATCCATGTCGGCGTCTTCCAGAAATAGGTTCTTCAGCGCTGCCAGTGCTTCTTCTTCCTCTGACCCCCATATAATATCGGCCTGCTGAAAGGTCTGCTCCAACTGTGGTACATGCTGCTCCAATGGGTAATAAGGACCGCGCCAGGGTGGCGACTAGTTCTTGAACTCTTCCCAGGTATATTTGTATCCTAACCCGAAAGTGGTGCCATGGCGTTTGAACTGTATCGGCTTGGAGATTCCTTGGAGGTTCCTGCCAAGCCCTTTACCCGGCTCGTACCCTCTCCAGTTCATCATGCTCGCTACCTTTCTATCCCACCATTTGTCCTTGTCTATCGCATTGACCCGTTCAAGGTGGTGATAAGTCTCTCCACCCAGCTTCCTTCTACCTTCAACTATTGGAATGGTCTGGAGTCTGTAATAGGGTTGCTCCCATCTCCGTGGATGATTAATTCTTGATGGTTCCATCCAAATTTCACTGCCTGATGCAGCGTTGATGCCACGGCCCCTACGACATGGAACCATGGCCTTCCTAGTGTCGCGCCCCCCTTTTTTCCTCGCACGGGTTAGGTATGCGGAGATCGGGTTTCATGACATTCTGGACAACTAAAGGAAAAGGTTTAAGGAAGAGTCTCCACCTAACGATTTTATGGTGCGTTAGGGCACCTAGGATAATTAACTCATAAACTAGTTTGCATTACCAGAGATTGGGTAAGGGCTTGAAGTTATCCCAAGGGGAAGGTGTTAGGCACCCCTCAAGATCCACAACTGTGGGTCCCAGCCAAGTAGTTTTGTAAATTTGGACAGTACACAAATGACAAGCAAGGCTCACGTAAGAGGGGATTTCAAGTAAATACTGAAATTATTAAAAGAAATTTAAAGAATAGCAAAGTAAAATAATTGAATGAAAATTTCCTAGGTTTTAAAGCAATATGGATCACATCAATGCAATATCCGGTATGTTACGCCTCGAAGAGGGGCTACACGTGGTATTAGCGCACCAGTCATCATATCCATATTCTACCCTTCCCCACCCCGCGCGTGTGTTGGTCACGAACCTTATTGCGTGCTATTACCCGTCCCGTTCTATAAGTCCCGGAGGGTGTTTAGGACTACTAATCCTATAAGGGGAGTACTAGGTTGAACCCCTAGGTTTAAAGGATAAACTCTAAGCGACAAGTAAAGAAACAATTAGGACTTGCACATACGGGATACACATAAACAAACGTATGGCTCATAGATCCTCCACAAATAATGCACGTTAATAGCACGTCTCAAACACAAAACAAGTCTCAGATTTCAGAACCTAGAGTAGGGATTTCAGATGTGAAAAAAAAACAACAATAGTAAACAGCAGGTTTTGATGAATTTTAGGAAAGGAAAGGGGTAAATGACTTTAAATCCTAGTAATTTGTAGACAAAACAGGAGTTCTAAGTATAGAGATAGTAGCAAATAGAGGATTTTAGTGAGTTCCAGAAAAAGAGTGCATGATTGATTTTAGAACCATTTGATTAATAGGCAGTGTACAAAAATAGTTACAGATTTTGGTTTTATCAAACGTTGTGCCTAAGGTTTTCCTTGGCGTGTTAAAGAAACGTACTCCAGTTTTAACCTTAACAAAGAGAAACACTAAGGATGAAACAATTTAAGCCTTAAACTAAGGTGGGTGCCATGTCTTATGACAGGATATCTAAATGCATAGAGTGATGCCTATTTTTTCTGAATGCACATAAATACTTTCTTAAGAACCAGAATCCCTTATTAGCAAAGTTTCTTATTAACAGGAAGCATGGAGACATAATTTCATTTAGTTGATGATCCTAGCATGATTTCTAGGTGTTTGCGACAGTACATGATTCTAACATAAACGAATGAGCATGCTGAGAGTGAATCCCTAAAGCGACATGGTATCTAATGCAAGTACTGATAATTTGAAACCTACAACAGGATTTCTATATGTAGATCAAGAACATGCAGAGGCAGTATTTACTTATGACAACTTTTTTTTATAATTAAACTATGAGCAGGATTTCTAAGTGAAGTGTTTGTAGCAATTATAACAGTTTTACAGGTTGCTTAACATAATTCTCTAAGTGAACATGAGCATGATGAGATGCTGAAATAAACATACTTAAACATGGTTTCTAATGCATGGAAAGCATATCCTAAACATGATACTATTGCACACATAGGTAAATTAAACCCTATAGGCATGATCTCTACCCGTAACTATACTAGACATGCATAATCCCATCCCATCTTCACTATCCAGCCTCGAGTATTCATTTACACTTAGTTATTACAGACCATTGTTGCACAAATTACACAAATGAATAGGAAACTTAAGAAGTTACACTATAGGGAGCCTAACAGTAGGCCCAAGTACCAGATCCAACATGCCATATACCAAGACCTCTTGTAACCCAGGTGTGTCAGAGTTCCTAAGGATCTCAGGGGATCCCAGCCAGTACTCACACCCAAGTTCCCTAGCTAGGAATGAGTAAGTGTAGTGTGGAATGCCAACCTTGTGTGTCAAAGTTCAATGGGTACTCAGGGGTCCTCAAGGCAATGCTCACACGAAGGGGGCTGAACCTAAAGTCTAAGAGTAGTGAGATGTGCTTGTAGTTTAAAAAGAGTTGAGTTTGAAAGTAGTTTGAAGCATTAGTTCTTTTGAAAATAACTTCAGAGAATAATGAAGAGTTTTGTAAAACAATTTGCTAAAGGGAAAGGCAATGCAACCACAATCCAGCAGGTAGAGAATTCAAGAAAGGAACAAACACAAATAAGGATAGGGAGTTGGGGACAATTAATTCACATGCTAGCAGTAGAATAGAGTTACAAGTTCTCAAATGATTATCACATAGTTGTCATAAAGCATCACAGAGTCACATATTAGGTGCAGAGTCAGAATCATATAGTCTTGAGGTGTCATGGGGAGGGAACACAGGCCTGTAGCATGATAAGCTAAGTAGAGGATAAGAACAGACAAGAAACAGCAGTCATGTTGAGACAAGAAAAGGATGATCACATAGACAAACAGGCATGCTGACTCCATAGGGGTCAAACAGGGTTATAGTAGATCATAGAAGGTAAAGCAGGAGACATATTATACTAAAAAGGAAGGGAAGTCATAGAAGCATGCTAGTTACATGGTAGGCAGTAGAACATAAAATAAAGTACAAAAGGAACAACAAGTAGATTAGCATGAACTGAAACATAATGCGTGGAGACACTGTAAACTTAAATTAGGAACATACCAGTCAAGGGTATAGAACAGCAAAGTGCAAAGAGGTAGAGCAGCAACAGTAGTATGCAGAACAAGAGAACAACATGATAGTAGTGTGCATAAGCAAGAGAGAGCAACAAGGATTACTCAGTCTTGGCTTTTAACCGACTGAGTAGTCAATAACCAATGTAAAGATAAAGAAAGGGTGTGTATGGAAACAAAGAGGATTCAGAACAATGTTAATGTTCTGAGTTTGAGTATGCTTTAGTGATATGCAATGTAGAATGTCTTCTATGCAATAGATGACAGAGTATTTATAATGCTGAAAACGAGTAAGCACATAAGGTAAGGAGTCTTATCTTTAACACAAGTATGGAAAGAATGTTCAATTAGTATCAATTAAGGACAAGGACTCCTTTAATTAAGGAGTCAAGTTCAAACGGTGCAATCATGGTTAAATAAGGAAAAAGGATCAATTATAAGACTGATTTTAGTAAATTAGGGGCAATGAAATCATATAGCATATAATAAAAGCCAAATACACAATGCTTTTAAACAAGGAAAATTTAAATTGCACATAAATGAGGTAAAACTCAGTTTAGTTTGGAAAATCAGTCACATAATCACGGGTGGCACTAAAGGTCACAAAGAATCAATGCTAATTAAGGAAAACATCTTACCAATAAGGAAACAATTCAAAACAAATTGAAGCATAGTTATAGGAGATACACACAAATGCATAGATTCAAAAGAATGTCACAGCTTTGGCATAGAATCAGTGAAGTATTCAGGAAAATAATCATACTTGATAATCAACAAGAATAGCATAAAATCAGAGAACTCTAAGCAAGGAATCACAGAACAGTAGAGGATTAAACCCCTCTTAGTAACGAGAATCATATGAATGGCTTTTACAGGAACACAAGCACACATAATCAAAACGGGCTAAAAGACTTAGGGCTTTAGCATAATAACACGGAGAGCAAAGAGACATAAGCGAATCATTCAACATACAGTAGAAATCACTAAAAGTAGAAGTAAAAACCGTTTTGAAAAAGGGGTTAAGAAACCCTAAATTTTGAAATCGTTTAAAGTGAAATTTTTCAGAGAAAAATATAGAAAAGTTTCATAACACTATAGATCTAGGGTAGATCTTAAAAGAAAATTGAAATACAAAGTGTTAGCGTTTCGTGGATCCCAGAGAAGAGAAAAAACCTCAAAGATGGCACCGGCTTAGGCCCGAGTTGTTGTGGATCTTACTCAGACAGCCGAGGAGGCCGGAAAAGTGGCAAGGGACCATGGGAAGGCAAAAGAACCGCTCCGAGCTCGCCTGAGGGCCCCAAGGCATCACTGGACCGATGAGAAGTAGGTTGATAACCAGGAGACGGAAAAGAGCCATGGTTTCCGGTGAGAACCAGCCGGAGAAAGATGGATAGACCTCATCGGAAGGGGAGAAGCCATGGGAAGCTTCTAGAGAGAACCAGGAGATATAGAGAGAGATACATAGATAGAGAGAGGAACCATCTCGAAGGAAAATGAGATTGGGGGGGGGGGGTTAGGTTAGAGTTAATTAAGGAAATGTTAATCTGGGCCGTTGATCTAATGTGATCAACGACTCAGATCAATTCGGGGTTGGGCCGGGTAGATTTAGGATCTGGGCTGGGTATTCAATTGGGTTTGGGTTTGGTTATTTAATCTGACGGGTTGGGGTTAAAATTTTCTAGGTTTTAAAATAGAAGTGGCTAGATATTAAATACCCATAAAAATAGATAAATAATTAATAAAATAGCTAATAGTTGTACAAAAAGTGAAATTAAGTTCGAATAGGTGAAATTACAGTAACTAAATAATATTAAATGTAAAAAATGCATGAGTTTTTTAATTAAAACAACACAAAGTATTCAATTGGGCTATAATTTTAGAATTACTGTAATTAGAATTAAATGAGACCCACTTGGTTAATTTGTGAAATTATTGAGTCCTAATGGACATGAAAATGATTAAAAGTAGCATACCGAGCTGGGAACATTTTTGAAATTATTTACAACGTAATTTGTGAATAATTATTAAGAAATATTAAAAAAAACATGAAAATAACTTAATAGAATATGGAAAAGGGAAAAGTACTCATCATTACAAAGAGTGATTTTGAAAGCTTATATGCAAGTTTGAAAATAATTTGAGGAAAAATTGGGTATTAACACCTAGTAGAAGATTATAGGACGCCGATATGTCTATCACCTGAAAGTCAACTTCGAACCATGTGGGCCCCATTTGCAAAAAAAGGCTGATTTTGCCGATGGTGGACCTTTGCGAACCATCGAAATCCTTCACATTCATCGACCCTTCTCTTATCTCGTACAACCCTTTGCCCAATTTCTTAAGCATTGTCAATGGACATATATTGAGACTAGATCCCCCATCGATCAGAATCCTGGTGATGAAATAATCATCACATTGCACAGTGATGTGCAGGGCTTTGTTATGACCCAACCCCTCGGGCGGCAGCTCGTCTTCATGAAAAGTAATCTTGTGACTCTCCAGCACTTGACCCACCATATAGGCCATTTCCTTGCCGGTGATGTTGATTGGCACGTATGCTTCATTGAGTTCCTTTATCAAAGCATTTCTATGTGTCTCTAAATTTTGCAGTAAGGAAAGAATAGATATCTGAGCTGGTGTCTTGTTTCAACTGGTCAATGAAAGAGTACTCTTTGGCATGCACCTTCCTTCAAAGGTCATCTAGGTCTGTCTCAATAATGGGTGGCCTGTTGGAAGCCTGTTTGCTTGATTCCGCCAAGTGTTCAGGTGTATAAACTATGTCGGTCCTTGTCATTCCCTGTGCAACAGTAGCTTCTTTGATCTTGACTTTCCCCTTTCGTCTTGCCTCGACTGCATAATCCCATGGTATGGCATTGTTTCGGAAAGGTGGCGTGGTTGACACCGCCACTGTGATTGGTGTAGCTATCTTTACTTCAAACAGAACATGTGACTTAGCAGGTGGCATGTCTGCAACCTCAAATGGTGCGGGCGCTTTGGCTGGTGGCATAACTTCAACCTCAAACGACGCAGGCGCCTTTGCGGGTGGTGTTGCTTCAAACTCAAAAGGTACTGACCCAACTACCTCAGCGTTTCCAGATGGCTGAATCTGGACTATGATTGGATTAAGAGTAACTACTGGCTTCTTTGGGCGATCACCTTCTATGATCACCCAATCGACCCCTATGGGTCCCAATCTTCTTCTACTTCGATCATGTTGATGCCCCCTCCCTTGTGGTCTGGGATTGGATTGTTGCAGACATTGGGAGTGGATTCCTTTGCTACAAAGACTTTTTTGTCGATCAGAGACTGTATCTTATTTTTCAAGGAGCGACATTCATCGATTGTGTGTCCCTTCATGCCGGAGTGGTATGCACAATACTTATTTGGGTTAACCCACCGGGAAGGACTATCAGGGGTTACGGAAGAAGGGATGGGACCGACATAACCATCCACTTTTAGTTTCTCATACAACTGGTCGATAGGTTCAGCAATGGCGGTGTATTGTTTAGGAGGTCTGCGGTCAAAGTTGGGTCGAGGTCTAGGGAAATTTTGGTGACCAGGGGGTTACTGATAGTGGGATGGTTGAGAGTTATAGGTTTGGTAAACAGGAGCGGGATGGGAATATCGGGGAGATTAAGGCTAATAGGAGGGTAGTGGAGATGTCTGATATGTTGGTGGAGGTGTTGATTGGTATGTAGGAGAGGGTGCTTGGTATGAAGGTGTTGGCTGATATGTGAGTGGAGGTGTTTGGTAGGTTTGATATTTTAGCGGGGATTTGGTTCTCTGTGCCACCATCACGGCTCCCACATCCCTCTTCTTGGACACACCGCCAGACTGTAGATCCTTATTTGTAGATTGTAAGGCCTCAAAGTTAGTGACCATACCGCTTTTGATTCCCTCCTCAATTCTCTCACCCAGTTTGATAATATTAGAGAATTTGCTGTTCTCGATCACCATCAGCCGCTCATAGTATTGTGGATCTTGAGCTCGGACAAAGAACTTATTCATTTGTTCTTTGTCTAGGGCAGGCCTGACCTTAGCAGCTTCAGATCTCCAGCGAGTAGCATACTCGCAAAACGTTTTCGTAAGCTTCTTCTTCATATTCTGGATGTAGAACACATCTGGCACGCTCTCCGTATTAAACCTGAACCGGTCCATAAAGTCGGACGCCATGCTTACCCAGTTTGACCATTTCCTGGGGTCTTGACTGATGTACCAAGGCATATCATCCCCGGTTAGGCTCCTTATAAACAGCTTCATGCGAATCTTTTCATCTTTTCCTACTCCAACCAGTTTATCACAGTAGGTCCTCAAATGGACCCTCAGATCACCTATACCATCGAACATCTAGAACTTAGGACGTTTTTACCCCTCGGGTAGTTCGACATCGGGATGTTTGCAGAGGTCTTCATAGTTCAGTCCTTCAACTCTTTTGCTTCCCTCAACGCCTTGAACTCGACTAGTTAGCTTCTTGAGTTCCTCAGCCAGATTCTTGATAAGCAAATCTTTCTCACTGGATTCGGGTGTGTATGAAATGGGTTGGGCGGAATATGGCATAGTCTCCATGTAAATGGGGTTGTTGTGATGGCCTGGTGCTTGGGTGTAAATATGGTCATTTGTGGGTTTTGTGGTTCAGGGATGATTATCGAGGTGTTTCTCGGAGCGTGGCAGGTGTTGTGCTGGTGCTGTGGTGGGATAGTTTGATTTTTCGGTGGAGTTATGTGATGATGAGTGTTGGGAAGATTATGCTTGTTTGGGGTGTTTTGAGGAGGTTTGGGATTCTGAGTGACATCAGGGACACTGAGTGAGAAGGATAGGTTCGCCAAATTCCGGACTTGCTCAAGCTCCCCTTAGAGCTTCACCAACCTTTGCTCGAGTTGTGTCATAGACTCATTCTTAACCTGAGTACCTTGATCGTTAGGATCCTCTGTTCGTTCAACCAGCATTGTGTTTTCTTTTCTGATGTTGCTTGAATCTTCCATTTTGCCTTTGCCTTTGCTTTTAGGAGGACTAGGAGGAGGATAAGGCGGAGGGCCCCTGGATCTTGTGTAATATGATGATGATGCCGGAGTGCACGAACCAACCTTTGGGGGAGGGGAATAATCAAAGAAAAATAAAAATAAAGCAAAAACAAAAAAGGTAGCCAAGTCAGTGAGGATTATCAAAAAGTATTGCGATATTTAAACACATAGTGCGGTAATATAAAGCGTGTCCTAATTTGGGAACCTCGTTGTGCCCGAGGTAGGCCTAGTGACAATTTAATTTGGAGATCTTGGATGCCAAAATACCTCATTTCATTAATGTGAAAAATAGACGAATCCAAAATGATACTAAAAATAAGAAATAAAGTCACTAATGGTCATTGGCCTTATTACACTGATAAAACAAAAGAAATCCTATACTACTTGGTCCCAGAAGGACCTTCCCCAGACTCGGAATCCTTGATTCCTTCGAACAGGTTCCTTAGCTCGCGATGTCCTAGCTGTAGATATGCTCTGGCCTGATGTCCACCTTCGTTCCCCTCAGACTTTTGACAGTCTTCAACCCTCTTGACGATCTTACCCTCCAGCTCGACTATGCCTCGCTCCAAGTATTCCAACTTTATGTTGGAACGGACGACCATGCATTTCCATTCTTCAATCAACCTCTTGTTGGTTTCGTGTATCTCACGGTGCTCGTCCTCGTATTCACGGATCCTCTTGCGCAGTTGATTATACTAGACCTCAGCCTCGACCGTTTCATCTATAATCCTGTGGCCTCGGATGAACCCTTGCCTACCATCCCAATTATCTTCTAACCACCCTGAGTAGAAAGATGTAGAACCTGCATGATATCTGTCTGGTTCGATCGTGTCTTTTTC
Source organism: Nicotiana undulata (assembly GCA_005239495.1). Classification (NCBI taxonomy): domain Eukaryota; kingdom Viridiplantae; phylum Streptophyta; class Magnoliopsida; order Solanales; family Solanaceae; genus Nicotiana; species Nicotiana undulata. The sequence continues at coordinate 6,167 of MDKH01226077.1, read as the reverse complement.
CATTATGATTTTACAGTGCCACATGTGTTGGGCTTGGCACTGGTGAGGAGTATCATCATCCTGAAAGTTGGCTCAGAAATGGCTCTTCTTCTCGACCCTTGGTATAATTTGCTTCCTGCCTGCTTGTCTCATAACCCGGAGAGGGACGTAATGATATTTTCCTCTCAAACCGGTTAGCACTAAGAATGGTGCGTCCCTGGACCTGACGATTAATTCATCTGTTGTAAACCACTCGGACATCCACTGTACCTGCTCCTCAGTCAGATTATCGAAGAACTCTACCCACTCTTTGGCAGTCTTGGGCTGAGCAAACCTGTCGGGAATATACGTCATTCACTTTTGGTGATGGAAAGTGATGTGGTCGTCCCATTCTCTTCGCGGAAATTCTTGTCGGTACTTGAACTTTTGGAGATGTTCTAAGAACCATAGTTGTGGTAGCAAGTTGCAGCCTTCAAAGTGCTTAGCTCCCTTTTGACAGTGTTGTAAGGCTCGATAAATGTCTGAGATATAGGGACGATGCTGAAAGTCTATCCATCAATTCCCTCCATCAAGGTTTTGGTTACCATAGCCAGCCTAGTGTGGATCCTTTCTTTGTTTGTTGGAAATACGATCAACCCCAGGAAGCAAACAATGAAAACGAATACCCTACGGTGAATGTGTCCCAAAGATGTTATGGCGAATTCATCATGATAGGTATGGTATGACTTGCTATGACCGTACCTTTCATACAAATACTCAAAAGGAATGTACGACTTCTTCAGACACTCTAACTTTGCATTCTTCTTCAGACCCATCATTTTCAAGAAACCCTTGCCTGTGCGGGTTTTCAAGCATTAACATCCCAGGAGTTTCCTAGACTAGACCCGTAAGTCCTCCTATTTGCTCCAGCAACGGTGTCATTTCAATGTCCCCAAAATGAAAGACGGCTCTTTCGCTATCCCAGAACAAATTGGCAGCCTCGATCGACATGTTGTTTGGTTGAATGTCTAGGTGAGACAGTAGATTACCCAAGTATTTCTTGACAAGTACCTTATCACTAAAGTGAAGGTCCTCCCACCAGTTTAGAAGCTTTGGGTGAATGTTGGCAACCATGCAGAGTCTAGGGACTTCGTGCCTCATATTTCTGCAAGACAAAATGGTTAGTCCCTTACCCCCGCCAGACTCGACTATTTATACACTTATGATTAGCATACAAGCATTTGGTTCTCCAAATAAATGCACAGAACGTGATTGCATCCGTTGGGAGTATGAAAAACTCGATGAACTTTTGGATAAGGCTGTCTTAAAGGCCATTGTGCGCACAACACATTAGCCTAACTAGGTTTTACCATGATGCATGCAACAACATAACGAAGTAAGGTTTCTATGGGGTATTAGACAGGTACCCTTTAGCAGACAACTCAAGGGGGAAAGGCACGGAACCGTCGACTGCACCGCTGATCGACTAGTTTTACCGCAAATAAGCCTTTCCGAATTTAGGGGTGATAAAATAGGAAGAGTGCAACCACTCATCAAGTGTTGCTATAGGATTTGTTTTGGCACGAGTGGAGTATGATGTTGAGCATGATTATGAAATAAATAAGCAGTAAAGGCATGTACTCATGTATTTGCATGTTATGAAAGCAGTGAATACAACAATTATAATTTAAAAGCGATTACAAGGAAAAGAAACAAGAAAGCATGTCAGTTTTGCTTTTTGAGGAAAATTAAATGATTGAACGAAATAAACAATTAATTGCACGTAAGGGGAATGGGAAGAGGTACAAATTCACAAAGTGGTTTGAAATGGTAAAAGCCTAAGTATTCCGCAGCAGAGTCGCCATGCTGTCGCGTCCCTCTTTTTCCAACTCCTTTCGGGTCGGTCAAGGGTTTTTGACATTATTTGGGACAACTCATTTCCTTTTGGGAAGGGGTATGCAAGAATTCGAAGAGTCGCCACCTAACGAGTTAAGGTGTGTTAGGGCACCTATTTGGGTTATTTACAAACCAGGTTAGATAACCAGAGACAGGGTAAGGGCTTGAAATTATTCTAAGGGGAAGGTGTTAGGCACCCCTCAGAATCCACAATTGTGGTTCCCGACCAAAAAACTTTGTGAATTTGAACAAGTAGCAAATAGGCAATTAATGTTTAAAGCAAGTAAAGGGTTTTGAAAGATTCACAGTCTAAGCATACATGTGTTACTAAGGTTTGAAAATATTTACTATCTAAGTAAGTTTTTGAAAGAGTTATAATCTAAACATGAATATAAGGGATAAGGGATGTCATAGGTTGTTTGTCATATGGATCACATCAGTACAATACCTGGTATATCACTCCTCAAAGAGGGGCTACACGTGGTATTAGCGCACCGGTCATCATGTCCATATCTACCCTTCACACCCCGTAAAGTTAATTAAATCGAGTGTTGGTCAACGACCTCTATTGCGTGTTGTTACCCGTCCCTTCCTAATAGTCCTGGAGGAGTTTAGGACCTCTACCTATAAGGGAAGTTCTAGGAAGACCCTCAGGTTTAAAGGAAAAATGCTAAGGCGACATACAAAAGCATATAGGGCTGCAATTAATGGGAACACAAGGAAAAGCATACAAAAGGCTCAAGTATACCTCCACAAGTAATGCAAATAGACAACACGACTCAAACACAGTTAAGGCAGTATTTAAATTCAGAATCCTAAGGCATGGTGTCTGGGTGAGTTAAGAACAAATATGCAGACTGGTTTTTATAACTCAGAAAGGGGTCCTAATCAATTTTGCCTACTGATTTTAAAATCTGTTAGGGATTAAGCAAAATAAGAAGATTCCTAGTTTTAAGCCATTTAATCACCTAAGGCTTGCCTAGGCGGGGAAACAATATACCAATTGCCAGAATTATTTAGAGAAGAACTATTTGGAATTGTATTTCCTAAACATGTTGTTCCAAATGTTCAGAACTCATGATTAATGCCAGTTGATTGCAAGAATTGAGTGAAGCTATTTTTATCAGTAATTAGACTAGAGGTGCCTAAGCGGATATGAATGCAATCCTAAAGACATGGTATCTAATGCACAGAGATACAGAATGATGTATATGCAGAACCTTAGCAGAATTTTCTAAATGCACAACTGTTATAAGGTTTAAGCATGCTTCCAGAATATGCGGAGGTGACATGTTTATTAGTGTTGATTTATCCTAAAGCAGGATCCCTAAGTGTACATGGCAGCGCAGAACATGATTGTAGAAAACCCCAGTTATTAGCACGTTTACTCTAGCACAGGATTTTCTAAGTGATATGATAGTAAAGTGAACATGCTGAAACAATAATTATAAAGCCTAGGAAACATGATATCTAATGCATGATCTTGCACACATGAGTCCTAAGCATGGTTTTTATTGCACAAATAGGGAATAAAGCCTAATAGCATGATTTCTACCCTTTAACAGCTATAGCATGCAAATTTACCCTCTCTCTTTTCACTATCCATCCCCAAAGAGTTTGTTAACAATAATTATTACAGGCCGTTTGCATAAATTACATAACTGAATAAAGAAAAGAAGAAGTTACACTATAGGGAGCCTACTGATAGGACAATAATCTCCAAAATTTCTCAATGCCGTTGATGTTCACATCCTTTCATATAGTCCAGGTGTGTCAGAGTTCCCTAAGGATCTCAAGGGATCCTGGGTAGTGCTCACACCCAGATTTTCATAAACATACTGAGTAAGTGCAGTGTGGAAGGGGCAACTCTAATGTGTCAGATTTCAAAGGGATCTCATAGGGATCCCAAAGAAGTCACACATTAAAGGGGCAGAACTAGACTTCTAAGAGTATATGTGAGAGTGCTTGACATAGTTTTGAAAAGGTTGTATTGGAAAACAGTCTCTGAAAATAGCTTGTTTGAAAATAGGTTTTGGAAAAACAACATAAGGTTTTTTACTTCAACCCAAGAAACAATTTGAAGGTATCAAGATCAGAAAAGAACACAAGAAATGAGAACTAAACCAGTTTAGCAATCACAAACATGGACTGAAGGGGTTGGGGACAAATAGGACACGCATAGGAATAGGTAAACAAATTTTCATACAAGTTACAATCAGAGCAGTCCTAAAGTGTTGTAGGCTTACACAGAACTCAACCATCACAGAAGCAGTTTTGCTCACAAAGATGTTCATGCCAGGAACTTAACATAATCAGATTGGGGGAGGGGGGGGGGGATGCTAAAGGGGAGTAACATGCTGAATCTAAGGGATGGGGGTACAATTTAGCAATCAGACTAGTAAGGTGAAAGTAGACATGCTAATTACAGGGTACACAACAGAACCACAAGTAAAAGCACAATAGAAATAGAAGGAATTGCAATGCCAAAAAAACATATTGTTTTGGGGCTTTAAACTAAATTGGAGACATACTAGTTAAGAGACAAATAACCACAGAGTGAAGAGCAATAGAGTATAATGTTCAGTCTTGGCTTGCAGCCGACTGAGATTAGCAAGCAGTCAGAAAGTAGAGCAAGAAGAGTATGTATGTGTGTGTGAGAGAGTTCAGAAAAATATTTTTTCGTGTCTCATGCTAAGGAGAGAATAGAGTATTTATAGTTCTGAAATGAGTAGAGAATATGGTAACAAGTACTAGTTTAACACAATTATAGAAATAATCACAATCAAAATCCAATCAATGCAAGTACTCCCTTTAATTAGGGAGTCATAGTTCAAACGGATACCACGAGGATAATTAAAGAAAGAGAATCAATTGAAAAGTTGATTTAATCACAATAGGAGTAGAAAAAGTATATGGCATGCAGTTAGGACAAAATACAAAATGTATCAAGTAAGGAAAGTGTATAAAAGTAATTGACAACATATTCATACATAAAATAAGGAAGAAAATAATTCTGAAAATCAGTAAGAGATTCCTCGAAATCACAGGGAATCAATTATCCATTGAGGCAAATGTCACACAAGTAAGAAAATACGCAAAAGCAGTAAAGAGTTCTAAGGAAAATGTAACGACCCGACCGGTCGTTTTGAGATCTAGTGCATCGTTCAGCAGTTTAAGGCTATGAGCAGCTTCATTTAGGGTATTATGACTTGTAGGTGTGGTCGGAGTTGAATTTCGGGAAGTTCGGAGTTAAATTGGAAGAAAATTCTCATATCGGAAGCTTTAAGTTGGAAGAATTGACTAGGATTGTAATTTTGAGTAGACGACCTCCAAATCAGGATTTGAAGGTTTCAGTAGGTTCGTATGATGATTTCGGACTTCAGCGTGTGTTCGGAACGGGTTTTGGATGACCCGGGAGCGTTTCGGCGCCCAATAGTGAAATTAGAGTTTCTTTAAGTTCAAATTTTGGTTGGAACATGTTTTTGTGTTATCGATGTCCGAACAGAATTTCGAGATCGGGAATAGTTTTGTTATGTCATTTATGACTTGCTTGCAAAATTTGGTGTCATTCCGAGTAGTATAGGTCGATCCAGCGAATTGTTAACGAATTCAAGAACTTAAAGTTCTTAAGTTTGATTCTAGGGGTTTTGAGGTGTGATTTTGAGTTTTATCATTGTTTTGAGTGTTCCGAAGGCTCGATCAAGTCCGTAGGATGATTTGGGACTTGTTGGTACATTTGGTTTGAAATTCCGAGGGCTCAGGTGAGTTCCGGGTAGGTCCCGGGATGTGTTTAGGCTTAAAACATAGTTGTTGCAGGTCAGAGAGGTCAGATATCTGAACTCACCACCGAGGTCCACGGTCCTTTTTGTGCTGACCGCGGCGGGGGCCTTCGCGGCCGCGGCCGTTTTTGTGCGGTCCGCAGTGGAGGAGCTTGACCACTGGTCCGACTTAGGAGGTCTATATCTTCTGATCTACAAGGAATTGTGAGATGATTCAAAAACAAAAGTTGTAGCCCTTCGTGTCTAGTTTCCAGAAAGTTATAGAAATCAAAATTCGGAAATATGTAGAGAAGGTAATAGCCAAAATACTAAAGCATGTCACTGCAGTCATTTTTCTTTGTTATCTTCACTTTTTCTTGTTTTTGCCAGCGATTTCCGCAGTCAATTTTGTGTGGTCCGTGATGGGGGCTTGAGATGGGTATAAATAAGTGAGATTTTCAGTTACTTTTAATTTTTTCAAAAACCTAAAAACATAAAAGGCGATTTTCCAAACACTCTTTCTTCTCCAAAACATTTGTAAGTGATTTCTAACTC